>JAQFXU010002440.1:0-20818 GCA_034693705.1 Spatulosminthurus flaviceps
GGTTGTTGTGGGGATGGTGGGTTGGATAACAATGGTGGTGGGCTTGGTATGGACCACATTTACTGTCGTGGTGGAGAGGTTGGGGTGGACGAGGACACTAGTAACGTTTGAGGCTACGGGGGAAGCGAGGGGTGTGGTGAGGGCTAGGGGGTGCTGCGTGAGGGGTGGGTGTATGGTTGGGGGCTGATGATGCGCTGGCTGCTGTGACGTGTGACCGGGAACTACGGTTGGGGGTGGGATTTTTGAAGGCTCAATTTTAACAGTCATAGGAGGCGGTTTTTGAGGCAGTGGTTGACCCTGAGCGGGTGGGGCTGAACCATTTGTTTTGGAAGAAACTGAGGTAGTTTGAGAAGGATAGGCAGGAGTGGGAGGTTGAGGGGGAGGATCCACAGTCGTTGACTTTCCTCTCCCAAAAAGTCGTGGAGATGAACTTTGTTGTTGACTTTGTTGCTTGGTGAGGGGGGCCTTCGCCTGATGTTTGGGCTGAGGGGAGGGGGTTTGATGCTGCATCTCCTGCTTCTGCTTCTGTTCTTGCTCTTGCTGTTGCTGGATTTGTTCTTTCTGATGCTGGTTGAGAGCTTCCAAGGAAGCGAGGAAACAATTTTCAGACTTGGGTCGAGGCAAGTTGACTTTTGCGAGTGCTTTGGTCAATTCTCGCATGTCATTTTTCTCCTTCTCTTTTGCTTTACTACTCGCAGGCAGATCATCATCCAAATCCACGTCGTCATCCTCATGATCAGCCTGCTCCGACAGGGCTGTCACTATAGCCGACACCGATTGGTCGTCTCGGGGTGCTACAAGGTTTGGATTTTTCCCGATTTTGTTCAGTCTACACAGGAAAACATACAACAAATTATCGATTAAAACTTCCACTCTTCACTTTCTTTTCCAGCCCAGCCTTTTATTTCCAAGACACAAAATGCTATTGTTCATTCCTTTCCACGCCATACAACAATCTTATCAAAATTGGATCCATTTTTCAAAATTGCCTCGAAATTTAGGGCATATTTAGTAGAACATGGGTTCGAACTGATAAAGTTCCCTCGAAAAAATCTCATTAAATTTCTTCTTGTATTGGGGAAAATGTTGGGGAAAAGGGAAAAAATTCATAAAACGCTATTGTTTTTAAATGTCGCCCTAAAGTCATCCTTTCAGTGTCAATTCTCTACTCTGCATTATAGGGTAGAGAATTGCCCACGAGGGTATAGAATTTAATGAATTTTCCCTTGCTTTAAAAAAATTTTCACCATGCTAAAGCACCATAGAAATAATCCCTGAAAACAAAGGGGACAGAGATAAAGTGGGAAGATTGTAGGGAATTTCCATATCCTTAAAGGAGGCTGAAACTGTAGACGTGGCTCTTTCAGATCCTACTTTAGATTGCCTTTTAAGACCTTGCCACTTTCTCTCCCTCTCTCTCCCACTCACTCCCTATCTCTACACAGAGAACATTCCAGCCTGCAAAGCCTTGAGACAGGAAGAGAGAGAGAGACAGAGATGCTGGGATCCAGATAATTTGCTCCTAATGCAATCTGTTCTGTCGCCCCTTCCATGGTCTCCCCAATCGATTCTAATTAACCTATTTTTTTTGTCGTCTCTCTCCTTCTTTCCCCTCTACATGTTACACACAGTCCCCAAAAAACACAAGGGATAATAGACGTGAGAAGATCTACTGGAGGAGAAAAATAAGCAATTTTAATGGAAATCTGATTAATGAGTCTTTAAATAAATTACTCACCCCTTTCTCTCACAAAGCAAAGCCAACCTTTCTTTTTTTGCATTTGCCCTGACATTTCATCTGACTTTCTCTTTTACAACAACTCACTTCTCTCAAATTGCTTTTTTCCTCAATTCAACAACCCATTTTTTCTCATACTGTCACAGGATTTCCCATTCTATTTTTTTTCAGACCATATAGAAGCCAATGAATGGTAATAACTTTTTTTGACTGAAGATCTATAAATATTTTTTTAACCCAACTTTCTCCTTTGTGTATAAAGAATCCCAAGATTTTGTTTACGAATCTCAGGAAAGTTTTCCTTTTAGAAATTTTTTTTCTGTATTGTAATTGAGGAATTTTAAAGGAGATAAAAATTCTTGGGAGAAAGTCAGGAGAAAGAGAAAGTTTCTTGTAGAATGCTTTCTCTATTTAAATTTAAAAACATATAAGTCACGTTTGTAATCAAGCCGGAGCTTCCCTTTAAATGGAGATACGTAAATGTAAAATTTACATATAGTGTATTAAGACATATTGCCAAGGGAAAGTTAGGGGAAGGAACATGGAAGAAAAAGATGTAAAAAAAAAGTATTTCACCTCTCTGCAGCAACGGACTCCATTGTCCGTCTCATGAGTGGGTATTGGTCAAGAACCGTGTTGAAATGTTCCACACTCAGGGAGAAAAGGTTGCAGTACGTTTCCGCTCGTACGCTAGCAACTCGCCTGGAGCCACAAGGGAAAAACACAAAGGACAAAAGAGAGAACATATTTATTATTACCACGCCCCAAAATATACATGTCTTTGTCTTTCTCCCCGTCCCAATTTACATACTTTCCAGTCCTCCCTTTTCCCAAATCTTTCTTTGAAAATCTACGTAGTAGCTTTGAATTTCTACACAAAATTTACAAATTGTTTCCAAGAAAAGAAAAATAATTATTGCATTTTTTGTATTATCACATAACAAATAGGTTTGCAAAAAATCATCCTCAAATAATTTCTTGAGGGAAAGATCACGGAAAAATGGAGTTACAAATTCAAGGAGGAAATCCTTTTTCCTAGTTGACTCAGACATTGGAAGGGACAAGAGAAAGCTAAGACTTTCACCCATGTATTTCAGTATATGAAATTTAAAGAAGAAATCCAAGGACATGCCTGGCATTAGTTAGAAGGCAGATTTCACCAAAGTAAGAGCCGTCAGAGAGGGACGTGGCAACATCTCCTGACGCCATCACAATATCAACGATGCCCTCCTGGATGAAGTACATCTTCGTCCCAATCGTCCCTTCCTTAATTATTATGTCACCTGTTTCAAAATAAATAAAAAACTTCATTTCTTTAGTTATAGCCTTAATAAGTACGTACAACAACTTTTCACAATTTAAAAAAAAATGAGTCTACAAAATGATTGGCGTCCGGAACAAGGCCAATTATAATTTACTCCCTTGACAATGACTATATTTTTTAAATGCCCCCATGCACCTCCTCCAAGGTTTAATACAGGAGAGGAAAAAATACTCTCGAATATATTTAGGCCACCCTATTAATTTTTCACAGAATTTTAAATCTTCCTATCATTTCAAGTACACAAAGGTAAATTCCTTCTCCACTTTCACCACTTTCCCCAAGGTAGCTAAAAAAAGTGGGGTCAGTAATAATTATTGTATTGTACATACGCCACTCATACATAATGTTAAATATACATATAAGATGGAGCCGAATTGGAGCCAAACTGGAGCAAGATCATTGACTAACATTTTATCGACCAGATGCCCCAGTTTTGTTTCCTCTTCAAGTCTCTCTCTCTCTCTCTCTCTCTCTCTCTCTCTCTCTCTCTCTCTCTCTCTCGAGTAATGCTAGACAATACTCCTGCATAATGTTTCTCTCTCCTCTTTCCTTCCCAAATGGTAAAGTATATTGAGGAAGACTGAGATAGTCCCCCAGTCTTGGAATTTTCCTCAAGTTTTATTGTCAAATGCATAAGCTCTTCCATACATAATAAAGGATTGGAGAAGAGCAAATGTTTCACAACGTTTCACTTCGTTACAGGAGCTTACACATGATTGGAGGCGGGAGCAATAAGTACTACCCTCCTCATCCCTTCTTTTCCCATGTATTTCCTATGTATCTCTCCAATATTATATTTTATCATCTCTCTCTCTCTGCTCTTCCCTAAACTTTTACTCCTCCACTTTCCCCAACAATTCTAAACGAGCTATGTGCTAGATATTTTTAAGCATTTCTTTCCTCCTCAGCCCGTCTCCTCCCAAGTATTTATATTCCCTCAAAAAGCATCTGAAACTTTGGAAGGAGGAAAAACAAAAATAGAAATTTCCTAGCCACCATAAAGTCTCCTTAAAACTTGTCTCTATTCTTGTAGTCTTTCAAAAGGAAAAACTACTCTACAGACTTTATAGTAGAGGAAACTCATAAGGAGCAGAATAATCCTTTTTTGGCAATGAATCCCATTCTATTTGATGAATGACTCTCCCCGCTACGGACCACCATCCTCTCCATATCTCTCACCCTGTCATCTCATCCACAACTTGATCCTTTACTTTCCCCTCCTTTCACTTATTCCTCCTATACATGCTAAAATCAAATCATAAATTATTACTTGTCCTTCCTTCTACTATCGTCCCTCAATACTTTTTCACCCAAATTTTAATATCTGCATTTCCTCTCCATACACACACACACAAGTTTTATAGGCTTATTATCCCACATATAGTAGGCTCTACATCTATAGAGAGAAAGTCTTCATGGAGAGCTGCTCCTAGGGATTGGTCCATTCCACGTATAGATGGGGGTCCATTATAGACACATGTATGTATGTAAACGTTGAAAAGCTATTTACCTGGTTGGAAGACCTCGTATTGGAGTTTAGTAACCACCTCTGAGACGAAATCGGGGTCGGCATGGGCAAAGAATGGCACCGAAGCCACGAGCGATCGACAATTATAGTTGATTACATCCTGAAATCAATAATCCACCAGTCAAATATCGATCCTTACTCACATGCAATTCTATACATCCTTCCCATGCTAGTACAAAGCTCATTCCTATATTCCATTCCTCTACCATATACCCCATGGCTGGACCTATATGCACTCAATTATGTACATATTTATAGAGAACCCCATCATTTTTCGCATTACTTCCCTTCATATATGGATCCCATGCCGTTTCTTAATATTATTACCATACAAATACTATAGCACTACACTTCTCTCTCTGAAAATACCTCAACATTTTTTACATAGGAATATCTTTCCCCTCTAAATATTAATCGTAGGGGGGAGCAGCTTCTATACATAGGCTTACAAGAAGTAAGGGAGAAAGTAGACAGGTGAAAGTTGAGTCTCCGCTATGTTCCATTTATTTCCTCTAGATTAGAAATAGTACCGTGTTATACAGCATAGGAATACATTTCACATGTCATTTTCTATTTCCTATTCATAGGAACACAATTTCTTTGTCCAGACATATGAGAAATTGATGGGGTGATGCCTCCTCCATATGTACCTCTGAATATAAATCCAACTAATAGGGCTCTGCTTTTCTGGTCCCCACACACACACACACACACACACACACAGTCACATACACTATAATTAGACAGGTAGCTACCGTGGCTACGTTATAGTATAGGGAGAAAGCTTTCTCCCCTATCTCAATAATGCAATTCACATTCAAAATTGAACCATCAATTTAGGCTTGAGCTAAAAAAATACATGTATGTGCAAGTATGGGCGATATTAAAGGAAGGAAAACATTGAGGTTCAAAAATTGTTGAGAGTTATTATATGAGTATGGAGAAGAGGGCCACTACCCTGCCATAGCCCAAGATATTAAAAACAAGTGGCTAGTGAACATTTCCCTTGAACATGATAAGCTCTACTTTCTCCTTTCTTATTACTCCACATCCATCATGGAGGTATCCCTCACATGGCAAAACTAATTTCTAAAGAATCTTATTACCAGCCAATGCAATGGTAGGAGTGGATGAGGGAGCAAAGTACCCAACCCACCCATTCTCAATTAGCTCACGGGTATATGGATCAGAGCTTCATAATAACTTATTTCCCAGTAGTCCATTAACAACTTTATATCAACGCAATATATGTTTTTTTCTCTCTACTAAAAGGGAATTTCTTGGGGGAAATCTTCCCAATGTTTTACCCCTCAATTTTTATTACTACATACTTACCTCTCGTAATTTTTCTGACAACTCCCCAAGAATGGCATCTTCGTCGAAGAACTTTCCTTGGTAACGATGTTCGAAATATTCTGTAATTCGAGCTCTCATATTTCTTGGAAGCTTTCGATATGCCATGTACTCCTCAACCTGTTTCAGCTGGAATTCATTCAAAAACAATTATTTTATCCTCCAAATCTTACTTATACTCT
Source organism: Spatulosminthurus flaviceps (assembly GCA_034693705.1). Classification (NCBI taxonomy): domain Eukaryota; kingdom Metazoa; phylum Arthropoda; class Collembola; order Symphypleona; family Sminthuridae; genus Spatulosminthurus; species Spatulosminthurus flaviceps. The sequence goes on from JAQFXU010002440.1 coordinate 6,126, forward strand.
CATCCAAAACAAATAAGTTCCAAGTTACAAAAACATTCCAACAAACAACAACATTGAATGGTGCGTCATGCTATTAAAAAGGAAACTACTTCAAAAAATTCTTTTTTCAACCACAATATACATACAATAGAATGAGCAACAGAAATCAAACGGAAATCAAAAAATATTTCATGAGTTTACTCCAATTTTAACACGTCCTCATAATTTAGTCCTATTTTTAATAATTATTATTATATTATCATTTTTATCCCAATATTTGCCAACCAATTTTTTTACACCCTCATTTTTTCTCATACAAAAACTTTCCCAGTTTTCTACCTAATTTATAAATAGGAAATGATTCAGCTACAATACATATACAATATAGGGCTTGGGAAAAAACAGGAGAGCGGAGTCATTGAAATGTTCCAACATCCTTTTCCTCCTAAAGCTTTTACATCCTTGATATTTCCCAGGACAAATTCTCCCCCTCATTTTCTACCTTTAATAGTCCACAACGGGCGGTTCCACGGAGAAGTTTCCATCCTCAAATTAATTTCCGATCCTAAACTTGGAACTGACCTTTTTCCACACAAGTCCCTATGACCTATTATATTTTAGCAGCCATTGATTTTTTTTACTATGCTAGTGTATTGTACATCCTCCTTAGTTTCCTACGTTGCCATCGTCAAAATTCTGATGAAGGGAAATAGGAAATTAGAAAAACCATGGAAATGCATTAGGAAAAATGAGAAATACATTTTTGGGCTCTTCCTATACACACATAAAAATATATTTAATACAAAAGCCATGTCCCTCCATCATGTAAGGAAATTAGAATGTACTGGAGCTACGACTATACAGCCTTGGCCAAAGTATTTATGGGCTCTTTATCCCTCATGCATGGCCTATAACTCTACGTGGACAGTATGATTATTAAGTGCGCTCGAACAAGCCCAGACACCCCACATAAATAAAGGCTATCCATAATAATAAAATATTAAATCAGCTCCCGTCTGCATCGGAAATTCCAGAACCCCGCTCCTTCTCCAGCTTATATTATTATTATTAGTTGAAATTCTACTACATTATACCTTTTCCCCTTCCTCCCATAGTCAACCATGTAACTCTACCGTCCATTTTACCCTAGCAATATTTTCTTCCCTCACCAATAGTGCTGTAGTAGGACGTAGTAGTACTAGTAGCTACACTATAATCATTCTCCTCCAACATGAAACCCTTGTGTCTGATCGAGGTCATTCTTTCCCCAATCCTTTTACTCTCACAAGGCCACCCCAAATAGAGTTAGTGCTCGTGGATGTAGTCAAAAGACATTCATCATGGAACTCCGTTAAGAATTACCAGGGAATAACGACCCTCATCTTTCAACATTTACCAGTAAGTGGGAGTAAGTTCATAGGAAATTTTACTACTGGAGTGCCAAAAAACTCAACTTTATCATATCCCCTCCACATATTCCTCCTACTCTACAACATCACATACTATATAAATCCATCCACAAGCATCATGTGGAAAGTCTCAAAATCACAACTCCTCAAGTCACCTTTTCTCTACTATTTACGTCCGCTAAAAACTCCCAAACATCCCAACTCTTCCTCTCACCCTAATTCTCAAACCTCCCAAGTCCAACCAAATTTCTCCTATTTTATAATACAAACATGATTACAATTTATCCATTGAGCCTCTTGGGAGGTTTCAATATTTCCCATCTTCGCTCTTAGGATATTTTAAAATTAGTAACAAAAACTATAGCACTATTTCCAACTCCTTTTCCATTTCCTCATTTCCATTTCCATCCCTCAGTCTAATAATGGCTTTTGTTTCAATCAAACGAAACAATATGTAGAAAATATACGTACTTTTTCTGCCTCCATTATAGAGCGGACGTAGCAGGGGAAATTGGAGGAATGTTATTGGCTTTATAATTATATTAACATATGCACAGTCATTCATTATATGTATATTTTCTAGAGCATCAAGTCCGGCTGTAGTACTTATCATTATGTAGAGGACATTATATGTGGATGGGAGGAGAGATGGAAGGAAGGGCGAATATATTACTATTATTGTCCCTTGTAAACAAAAACATCAAATGTATGGAACGATGCATCATTTGCTCTCCCTCCTTCCAAAATATTACTACTACTACTACTCTAGCTTTATTTAATGCTACAGTGTCAGTTTAAAGTAATGGTCCATATGTACGCTCATACATTTCTATTAAAGCATCTCCAACTATACCTCGGATGTTACGCCAGACCTCAACATTACTACTCCCACTTTCTTCTCTCCCCCACAATACAAATTACTACAGAAATGTTATGGACACATGTAAAGAGATATGACTATGGAAAGTGTACGTCCATTTTACCCAGAAATAGCTTCCAATAAAAAGAGCCACTTCCTCTCAAATTACTCTTCCTTTCTCCAGGCCTCCTCAATAATTATTATTATTAACATCCTAAAAAAGGACTTTCACTCCGGACTTTCACTCCCGCACAAATCCTTTTTTCTCAAAATTAAATACATTGCTTTGGCTTCCCAAATTTCCATTTTACTTCCATTTTTAATTTCTATTTAAATTGGTTTTTTCCACACTAATAATAATAATTTAAATGTTTTTGCACACATTTAGAAGAAGCCCCCATTAATCTTAAAAGGTGATAGCTTTTTCTGTAACGATTATATAGGTTAAGAATATCAAATGAATCAGCTGTATATGGCTTTGCACATTTAGAAAATAAATATTTACGCACACTGCATATTATTATTAGTATATTGCACTGGGGAGAACGCAGGTGAGATATCAAAATTACAGCGGAAATGTGAAATGTCAAAAAAATTGTGAATTTTTGCGACACATATATATTTTGAAAAATCCAGCACGAAAAATGTGCAAAGGGCTGAACAGCAATTTTCAAGAGCATATATAATAATAAATTCAATTGAACATCTAGAGACTGTAAAAAAGCTGCAATATATAAGTAATTATAGGAATTTCATTATTTTTTTTTTGGAGTGATGAGTGAGCACTAGAGGCGAATTGTATTATATAATTATTAGTAAATATATAGAGAGTTGAAAAACTCACATTAAAATGAAGTTACTTTCATGAAATAATCACGTCTCAGTATTTTGTTATAGAGAAGAAAAATAAAGCAAACAAGAAAAAATATTTCAGCAAAAAGACATTTATGAGATAAATGAGATGCAAGAGAGAGAGAGAGAGAGAGGAACAAAGAAGAGAGAGATTTTTATAAAAAGAATAGTAAAAAAGGGTTTTTCCATATGTTCAAATTCAAGGATTTTACCTTCTCACGGTACTGTCGTCTTGAGGAGTCCAAACTCTGGATGAGATTCGTAGCATGACCTAGAAAAAGAGCATAACAAGTGGCTCCGGAGATCATTGAGAGCATTGTGAGCCACATGTCCGTTAGTGACTGAGGGGGGAACCGGCCATAACCAATGCACAGCATATGTGACATGGCTTTGAACAGAGCCCAAGAATACTGCTCCAACCAGAAGGCATCCTGAAATTTCAAACACCCAAATTTTAATTCCCCCAACTTTTTTTCTACTCCCAAAACTCACACACACACACACACACGCACACGTCCCTTTTTTACCCCAAAATTTTAAAACACCAAAACATTATACACGTCTTATTCTTAGTCAAATTTCCCCCAATTTTCCTATTTCTCCCATTATAGGAAAATCTCACTCTTTTCCCACTATTCAACATATTATATATGAGGAATATCACAACTTTTCTCCTCGCCCAAGAAAGGCCAAATGTGTTTAGCAAGTTTGACGGCTTCTCTCGCCTAATAATTAAATTTCCCCGAAAAATCCTCCCACATCAAAAATCTATACACAGCCAGAATATGAGTATACACACTTTTTAGCACGTCATACACTTTTAATACACACATTTCTCTATTGCTATACAATAGCCTTATATCATCAAATTCCCTACATAAAAGTTATCCTTACAAAGTGCTTTCACCATCACTTTCACCGGAACAGCCCAAAGGCTTGGAAATCTCCACATTAGAATTGCCTATACAAGAGTTTGAGCTTCATCTACATTTTCCATACATTTTGATACATACTGGGAGGACTCCCTTCAAGAACAGCTCTATTATTACTGAGTAAGAGAGGACGACGCTATTGCATATGGCGCAGCCTTTCAACTAACTCATCCTCCCCAATGGCTAATTTCAACTTGGCATCCTCATCCTCTAGTTAATTAAAATATCCCCTCGAGGCTCCTCAACAACTTCCTACAATACTTCTTTTGTCTCCTTCCCCCAGCCCTGTCAGCATCATCAACATATACATTTATATTTTCCTACTACTCCCCCCCAACACAACAATAACAAAAGGAATTTCTTTCCCCAACTTTCACCACAAAAAATACACATTTGATTAATTGAGAGGAAACTACAATTTCCAAGCGTTTTTAGTCTGGAAATTAAACCCGAAAAACGTCCCTTTTAAATTTATTTTAGCACTTGCTCATTCCTTTTTAGCCTGAAATCATATTGAAAAATGGAAATAATTGAATTTTCACCCGGTTTTCCTCAGAGAAAGTGCCGGTAATTAAAGTAAACATTTTCTGTGGCGAGTCTCATTGGAGAAATATGGGCGGAATTCTATGGAGGAGTGAATTCCAGGACATAATTTCTCCATAAGAAACTTGTACTCTGTAGGTATAGAATTTATAAGGCGTAGAGAGAAAATTCCATCCCTTTCCCCTGACATTGTGTGGGAATATGTTTGGCCTTGGGCCAAAATTAATTCTCCTCTGAGTGAGCATATAGAATGGGAAGGAGAAAAACCACAATAATACATAAATGCATATCATGCCAAGGTGTCCATATACATAAGAGAGTAAACGGACTGAGTCATTTAATAGGTTCCAGCCCTCCACACAATCTTACACATTTAAATGAGCAGCATGGTCAGCCCAGAAGAAATGCTCCTTTTTAAAATAGGGTTTTTTAAAGGGAATCTCTATCTCCCTATAAATTGTTACACAGTGCAGTGTAGAAGAAATAGGGGACGAGGAGGAAAGCCCAGTCCTTATGAATACCCTCATTTCTCCTCACTTTCCAATCCCCTTAATTGCCACAAGTATTTGCCAAGAAAAGTAGGAGAGAACTCTTCTCAACTTTCCCTTATACATATACTTAGAGAGAGAGAGAAAAAAAACACTTTTTCTCCCGTCCCATCAATTCCGCTTACTTTCATCTCTAGCCTATTTCCTTTACCATTTATTCTCTGACTTTCTCTTTCCCCTTACCCCGGAAAATATCATTAGGAGAGGAAGAAGGGACAAGTTTTATGCCTTTCCTTCATAGGATATTTACAAAACTTGTATCATTTTCTCTCTGGCCAGAAAAACAGCTCCTAACCTTCTCTTCTCTCGAGGGAAAAAGGGAAGGGAAAGTAAGGAGAAAGGAGTAGATGAGAGGACAACTTTTTCTTTCTCTAACGAAGAGAGAGAGAGAGACAAGATTTCTTTTGAAAAGCAACTTTCTCCCTTATTGTCCTCCCACACACAACTACTCCGATGACAATTAACTTTGTCGGGAATGTCCCAATATAGTGAGTCCTCATAAGAATAATTGTCATAATATATCTTAGACTGGATTAAATTTCTCCTCCACAAGGACAAACCCTCTCCTTTCTTTTCTCTCTCCATTACTTTCTCTTTTTATTCTTCCTACACATTTATTTTTCTCTCAACTTTCACATATGTTAATTTTTTTAACATATATGCATACATGTATAAGAAGGGGCTTCAAAGTTTTTCAAGGACTCATTCCTTCAAAGTGTACTAAAAGACTTGAATAATTGCAATTTTGAGGCTTTCTCTTCTAAATAATACTATATGTGGATTTTTGAAGGGGCCTTACATTCTGACAATTCTGGACTCGTTCCCTGCTTGGAGAGAGTCGCATCCTTCCCATAATTTAAGGTAGGAACATCTGATGATGACATCCCTAACATTCTGCTTGAATGGCTCAAGAGAGAAAGTTAATGCTCGTCTCGAGTTCTGCCCAAACATTTCTTTATCAAAGGATACACTAGCGTTGTTGGTGAGAAAGGAAAACCCTAGGATTTCATTAGTGGTTTTCTAAATTCCTCTCATTTCATTTGCTTGTATGGAGTGGGGTTGCGGTTTTTCCCTTTTAGATTCATATTTCTTACCCTTTGACACATGCAAAACTTTCACCTATTTCCTCCGTTGCAAAAAAAAATGTATTATCTTGGCTGAGTGTGCGGAATAAAGGTTGAATGGGTTTTTTGCTTGGGGAGAAAGTATTTAGAAAATTCTAGGAAATTTTCCTATGGAGAAAGTCCATTGGTTAAGAAATTATTCAATGGTTTTCTCATAATCCTTGAAATTCTAATAAATTCTAAGTCAATTATGAATCCACATGTTTTCTAAAACATTATATCATACAGGATAATATTTAATAAAGAGAAAGTCTATAAGCTTGTTTTCTCTCCAGTGAAAGTCCTCAAAGAGTTTCAAAATATTTCCTCCTAGAATAGTTTCTCCCTACAAAAAGAAGAGAAAGCCCATGAAAAACACACGTGGAAAAGAATCCCTCAATTCCCTATTGTATCACATACATAATTAAAAGAGAATAAGTTAAAGTGTAAGCTGCTTAGGGAGAGAGAGAGGGAGAGAGAGAAAGCAGATAAAATCCCTATTTCAAAATACTATATAATCGGACAGAGATAAATCCTATGGTGAAATCATTGCCTAATGAGGAATTACCTCCGAGCTTTCACTCTGTCCCAATCTCAGTTACGAAAGGAGAGAAATCCTTGCATAATCCCAACCTAAGGCCATACATTCATTCCATGTCAATTTATTTTCTAATTGCCTATATAAAGCAGGGATAAACCTTTCTCTCCCTCCTCCCTCCTCTCACAATCAAATCGCTTCCCAGATTAAAAATTCCAATAGAGCCGGAATCCTATTGATTTAAAGCAAGCACTGACTCCAAACATGCTCTCGGATTTCCAATAATAGTGTAAGCCCATCCTTTTTTCCCATATAAAATGTCAATCCGAAGCCAAGGGAAAAAATCCCTACTCTACTCCTTCCATCACATTATGTCCTCCACACAGGTCTTGGATTTCTTTCCCAAAAAAACTTTTCATACTCAAGTGACGAACGTGTGTGAGTACGGAACAGATGAGGGTCCCAGCTCCCACCCCACCCCTTCCACTCAAATCTATAGAATAAGAGAAGAAGGGAGGATACATTGAGACTCCTTTCAACTTCACATGCAAGACAAGGAGGAAAAACAAAAGTCATGACAAGCATCAAAAACCAGAGTTTTTCCTCCACACTCCCTCCGAATACTAAATTCTTTGTGGACTTTCAAAACTCCCTCTACTATTTTATTCCTCCCTAAAACGTCGTCCTATAGCTTACAACTAGGAGCTTACCTACTATTTTTCACCAATCCTTCAAAACCACACATTTTATTTACCATCAACTTTCACCTCCTTTCACTTTACACACGGAACCTTTGACCAAGGAAGGGACATCATTTAACATTGACTTCCTAGTATTAGGAAATTAAAGTCATTTTTATTGTAAATTCATACATTTTCCCTAATTGAATATTTGTCCAAGAAAATAAATGTTACCTGTAAAAAAACCCTGTTTATAAAGGATTTTTGTATAAAAAATATTTGTGGGAAAAATACAGATCTCAAGAGAGAATGGAAAGGAGGCTTGGGAGGATGGAGAAAGAGAGGAGAGTTTGTGGTTGAGATGTCTTAATGAAAATTAGTGGGCACCTCCTGTCCTCCGAGAATTCCTAATGGAAGGAGGCAATGTAACTTTTCCCATTATTGGAACAGAACTTCTGTCTCCCTGGGATCCCCATACGTCCGAATACATTAACACACACACAATCCCACAAGGAAGATAACAAATCTATTGGATTCTGAGTGGGTCAGACTTTCCTCCATCCCAATCTCCTTCCTCCATATGGAGAGAGAGAGAGAGAAAAAGAAATCACCCTCCGAGACTGAGCAAAAAGATTGTAAATTACGAGCAATTGTTCCATTATCAAACTCCCTACTTACAACACATGAAATCTCCAGGGACCAATTTATAACCCAAACTTCCTCTCTCACACACACACACAGAAAAAAACCACAATGATATTCTACACCCAACTGGTTTTTTTCCTCAGTATAAAAAAAGTTACCGCTGGATTTTCTATTTATTTTTTCCCCCACTATTTATGTCATTCTTTATTTTAAGTCCTTGAAAAATTTTAATGGAAATTCCCGGATTATTAGCTCCTAAAATTTTCTGAGAATTTCGGCCAAAAAATGTGCTCCCCAAAATTCCCCGGAAATGTTACTCTCAAATGGGGCCATTCAAAATGGGAGGAGGAAAATATTGTCCTGAAAATTTTTACCATTTATCTTAAATTTATCCCTATTTTAGCCTAATTATTTTATACACATGTAAATTAGGGGATTGGACTAGAAAATCAGGGAAATTGACTTGTGGAGAGAGGATAGAGGGCGGATAGAGGGGAGGTTATTATTTATGGGAGCCTGGATTTGGTTGGAAATAAGGAATACGTGCATAGGAAAAGTGGTCATAATGAAAGGAGTCCATGAATAATTAATAGATAAGCGAGATGAGGTAAATTTTACCTGGAGCTCATTTATTGCAACCCAAGAGTTGGATGGGAATCCCTGGAGCATAGGCACAAGAAATTGTAGGCAACCAGACCAATGCCCAATTAGGAGCATCATGCATATCAAATTGAATATCCGCATGAAAACTGATGCCATGTTCAGAAACTGGAACAAAAAAGTAAACATATCATTTTCCATATTCTCATTGAAAATTTCTCCGGATTTTTCTTTCCAAACTACTTTATATATCTATATTTACGTACAAATTTACTTCAGAAAGATTTTTATAGATTACCTAAACAAAAAATATTATTTTTTTTTACAAAATTAAGGGTACAAATTTTATACCACCAAAAATTCCCTTCTAAATTTACACAACTTCAAATTTATAAATCTGACTGGAAAAATTTTTTACGGGAAAAATATTATTAAATTCAACTTTCCAACATTTATTATTTGCTCATATAAACAAATATAATATGGATGATTAAATTCAAAAATAAAATCATCCACACTAGCAAATATTCAAAAAACAAATTACATACAACAAATTTTTTTACTTCCTATTTATTTATCAAGTATTTACGAACACCCCCAACCAAATTACTAAAAGATGAATAAATCATCTCCCAAAATTTTCAATAAAACAAAAGTTACCATTTTTTTCAAAATTACTCAATTTTTTTTGCGCAATCTCTCAGTACCGTCATTACAAACGGAAATATAGATTATTAATTAACAAATAGTACTCTAAATTTTTCTAAGTTTTTAAAAAACACAAAATAGGAATGCACTATAGATTTACCAAATACAGCAAAAAAATTCTCGACTGACGTTCAGCTAATGAAAAACCATACTCAAAAAGTTCAAAGCCTAAATATTACAGAATGCAAAAAATTTTACGGTTACAAGAAAATTTCTAGTTTACAAAAATGGCCGTCCAAAAAAAAACGAATTAAATGGCCTTAAATATTTTTCCAAGTCCCTCCATAGTACTCTACAACGTCACGTCTTTCTATAATTTTTAATGTATACGTTATATATAATTATACGGATTTCAAAAACAAAACATAATTTACGCAACTTTAAAAATAAGGACAGGATGCAAAAATTTAACAAAAACAAAATTAATCAAAAATTACACATGGGTCAAAATATTCTCGTGCTTCTACCAAATATTGTACCAATATATTTTAAAATGGATTTCCAGTCCGAGGATGGAAACGTATTTTTAAAATAGGATCATTCCAGCGTTTAAGGCTTTGTATTTTTTTGCAATAATTTTATTTCAAGGCTAAAATAATTAAAGTTCAGTTCAATAACATTCCTTATGGCTTTTGAGAAAATTTAAAAATATTGTCAAAAAATTAAACACAATAAGCATTTTGAATTTTTTGTCGTCTAATGTCAGGAACCTTTTGTGTGTACCATTTATGTTTGTTCCATATGGGCGTATGTGTATTTATTTTTGTCCCGTAAAATTTTCCAATCCCCTCAAATTTTTTCTATAAAATTAAATGTAAAAACTGAGCAGACTAGATTCTTATGATCCTTTCAACCATAACTTGGACCATACATTATTTTAGGCTATAATACAAATTATTAACCTACAGGACAAAATATGCATATTTTCAAGGCAGCTAGCTTTCCGGGGCCTAGCTTTTTCTTAGTTAAAGTTTTACAAATAGTGGAAAATATTTGATCTTCCCACTATAATATCCACGTGTCACATTGTGTTCCACATATATTTACATTAATATACATATTATATACAGTCACACACATATGGGTTTGTCAATGGGGTCAAGAGTATTTGATTACTATTTAGTGCTTCAAAGAATTATTAGGGATTTTACATTAATTTCCAGAAAAAGTGCAAGGTTTTGTTTTCCTTCAGGCAAATATCTCACATATATCCTTGTGAATACATAAATACAAGTTTATGCACACACACACACACAGATAATATGTACATAACGCATGTACAGATTTCCCATTTGATACACAACAGAGGGTAGACATTAAACATTTGTATTAAAAGCACATATTTGCAAAATTTCCCAGGGTTTCCTCAATGACTTTCCTAGTAGATGGATTTTGCCCCTTTCCTATTATTTTCCCCCTCCTTACAAAAAAGCTTCCGTTCAATGGATTTTCCAACCCCAAAACTCTTCAAAATGTTTTCTTACAACCAGTTTTGCAAAAACCCCCACAGCCAGAAAAACATTTTAGAAAATTTTTATTCTCCGCTAATTCCCTTCAAATTTCAATCACATCCAAGAAAAATTTTATTTGTATTTTTGGAATCCCTCTGGTATTTCCAATTCCCCACCTTGATTCTCTCAGGGTTTTTCTAATGAGCAAAATGTGAGATTTTTTCCTGACCCAAGCACACATAATTTGCAATTTAGCACACAACAATTTTCCACCCAATTTTAAGGTGAAAAACCGAGTAAAAATCGTTTTCCCTGGAAAATTAACAACACTTTTTTTCTCAAACGATGACTATGTATAGTAAATATTTCAAGGGACATTCTCTTTTTAAAATTTTTCCTCAAAAATCCTTCTTGACTCACTTCACTTTTTTCCTCCCTTCTTTTTCTAATGAGGTTAATCCAGGACCAGATATGAGATACAAACCAGAGTAAATCGAGGAGACTGAGCGGAAGCTCCAAACAGCTTTTAAGTTTTGAGCGAGATGCTCACGATGACAAAGTAGAGTAATATTGGACTTGACATTTTCTCCTAACATAATATATAGTGCGGGTTTGCAAAAAAAAAAAGTATTTTCAACTTTAACCCTTTTTCCACCTCAAATTTTCATGGGCTTCAAGTTTTGTGTGTGATGGAAATTTTCATCCTCATAAGAAATAAGGGCAGGAGTTTCAATTGCATCAAACTTTTTTCTTTTATGTCCCAACTTATTCCTGGCCGTAGTTTTTCCTACTTGTGTACATCTTACAAATGGCCACGAGTTTATGAAAATGTTTTAACTCAGGGACTATACACTGCATTTCTACATATTTTCAACCCTACCCATCCCTTTTCTTTGGTTCGCATTTTCTTTTATTTTTGCAAAAATCCAAGGAGGACCACAGTGACAAAACATTTTAATTCATTTTTATCACGTTTTTTCTTTCTTACGTGCACAAAAATTTTTCGAATATTTTACCACGAATTTTTTAGCCCCTCAAAATTTAACCTCCTCTAATTTTCCTAATACATTTTTGTTTCCTCCATTTTAATTGGGAAGGGAAGTTGAAGCGTGGCGCTCCGCTCCTAAGCATGACAAGTGCCCATTTTATCACTTTTTTCAACGTGTAGATTTCAGATAAAATTTTATTTTCAGAGTGTGGGTGTGTGTGTGTGTCTGGACATTTATTTGTGTTACTACCAAGTCTACTTGGATAATTCAAATGTATATGTGCTGGAGTGACTCATACTATTTTGTAGTTGTATTAGCTACGAACTTAAATCTTAGTTTTTTCTATCTCCCTCACTATACAATATTAGCCTCGTCCATTGAACAGAGACAACTCATATTTTGGAATCCCATGTGCAAGAGAGATGACAGACACATGGAAAGCAAAGAGAGGCTTATATACATAAATTCATACATTATGTACATACTGTTGCGGAACAAGAAAAGGCAAATCCATTCAACGTTGGTGCAATGCAACAAAAAAAATTAAAAAACAAATGTGACTCCATGCGTAGGATTTCCAGAGCCATAGACGTCAGTCCGGTCGGAAAGTATAAATATGTACAATTTCTCTCACATTATAAAACACATATTGGAGGTATTACAACATAATCACATATATGTAGACAAACAGGTACCTAAATGTACAGAAACACTCAAAATAGCATACATAAGCTCATGCACCTTTTCACTAATCATTCCGTCTTATGATGAGAAATAGAAAGAGAGAGAGAGAGAGAGAGAGAGAGAGAGAGAAGGAAATTAAAAAGACCATGAAAATATCATCCACCTTCCTCCAACTCTAAATATGTACATTCTCCTTTGAAACATTTATCATTCCAAACGTCACATTTATTTCCAGGCCGGAACCAAAAAATACAAGGCAAGAAAAAATTATTGAGGAATTTATTAAAAATCCAACAGAGAGAAAATTGAAAGGGAAGGGCAAAAACAAGGGGCAGTTTTGACAGGAGTCACATCCCGCACAAATACAAAAGTATCCATGTAACTTCTCTCATGTCAAAGTACAGAAAAATGAGACAAATGAGGGGGACATGGAGAGAAGGAACGAGAAAGCGGGAGAACAACAAGTAATTGCAAAAGAAAATGCTAGGGAGAGAACAGGGGGAGAAGAAAAGTGGAAAATCCGGTCAAAATGAGGGGGAGGTAAAGGGGAAAAGGAGAAAGTTCAGAGAAAGTACACAAAACAAGAAAAATGTGAGGAAAAAATTACTAGCTACTCTGGGGACGCCATGAGGTTGGAATAAATGAAGTAAGAACAAACTGTTTGGAAAAAGTCAACAGAAATTTGGGGAGATATAAAAACAAAACATTATTTGGAAAAAATCAGTACATATTTCGGGAGAAATACAAGAATATTATTTCGAGCAAGTCGAGAGAATTTTCGGGAAAAAGTCAAGAGAATTTTCGAAACAAAGTCATGAAAATTTTGGGGAAAAATTAGACAGAAATTTGGGGGAAAAGTCGAGAGAAATTTTGGAATAAAGTCAAGAAAAATTTGGGGGAAAAGTCAAAATAAATTTGGGGAAAAAGTTAAAAAAAATTTGCGGAAAAAGTCAAGAGATATTTGCGGAGAGTAAAAAAGCAACTATTAGGAAAATTTTGGGAGAAATGAAAACAATTTGGAAAAAGTCTTGAAACTAAAGCGGGTAAAAATTTTGAAAGCTTTGAGAAAGGTTATTTTTTAGATAAAGCGGGGAGACATAAGCAGAAAGTTTGGAAGGGAAATCTGGATGAAGATAAACGCGAGAGAAAAAGCAGGGAGAGATACACAGAGGGGAAGACCTGGAAAGAATAAAGAAAGAGTAGGGGAAAGAAAAGGGAGAGAGACTCGAAAGAAGAGAAAGAAACGAAGAAGAAAGGTGTGTGAGTGAAGGGAGAGGCGAGGCGAGTAAACCTACCTTCAGAATGAGATTTTTCCCCGAGAAAGGTTCCTTTTTCCCGGAAGAAGTGGAGTCTCGTCGTTGACGTGTACGCTTTTGGTGCAGGCTTTGACGTAGCTGTGAAGAAAACAGCGAACAATGCAGAAGGGACGGTTAAAGGGGCAACCATATATACCAACCATGTCAAAGTAGATTTTTGAGAAAAAATAAAAATCAAGAGTTACAAAAAGTAAAGGGTCCAATGAGTACATGACAAATATCAACTTTACAGTACAGAAATTACAGAGGAGAACCACCCTACACAAAACCAACAAGGATGAGAAAGAGAGAGAGAGAAAAAGTGACGACAGAGTCAGGAAGGAAGGGATTCTTACACTAAATCCTCCAAATTATGATTCTATTCAGACAGGTTCTACTATTTATTCCAAATCAACTCACTAGAGAGGGAAACATTTGGGGGAACTGAACAAAAAAACCAGATTACATAATTCCAACATTATTATTACAACGCACACAAAATTATCCTTCAGGGTTTAACTCACACTCAATACTAATATCCCTTCCCATGAAAAATCATATATGCTAAAAAACACGTATCCCTCCCGTCCACACTCAATAAATCCTTTCTTTTCCATCATAACGACAAAATTTTACAAGGAAATTCACGAAAAAATAGTGTCCGCCAAAACCGTGGGAATTTCTTAAAGCACCCATTTTAGCCCTCTTCTTATTTTAGCCCTTTGAATATTTTACCCATTTACAAATTTTACTACTTGAAACATTTTACCCATTTTAAAATTTTACTAATGGAAACTCGGGAAAAACAGCCCAGACGGGAAAAAAGGCCGAGGGAAAATCAGGCCACGGGCAAAAGAGGCCGGCGGGCAAAAGAGGCC
>JAQFXU010002441.1:0-20816 GCA_034693705.1 Spatulosminthurus flaviceps
TTGATTTAGATGGAATCCAAAGGGATTTATATGGACCATCCACGTCATTTGTTTTTCTTTCCCTGCTTTACTTTTTTCCTCGTATGATTCCAACACATCCCGAGCACCCGATTTTCCTTGACAGTTTTCCTCCTACTCCTCCTCCTTTTTCTATTTAACAAAAAGCCCTAAGTAAATAAGGGCTTTTTTTCTTTTTTTACGAAAACAAACTACGACTGCAGATACTTATAAGGCTTTAAAATCTATTATTTTGTTTGGACTTAAAAACACGTTCAGTTCATCAACCTTTTACATAAAGCTGGGAAAATTACCGTTCATTCTACTTACAAAAGGGAAATCCTATGCTGAGAGAAAGTGCAAATACAAATTTATTGTCCCAACAAAATTTAAACGCTTATTGAGTAGTTGAGTAAAACAACGGTTGTAATTAACTATATGAATATATTACATGCAAATACATACATGTCAGAAAAAAAGCTTTGGATGTTGCTGCAATTCTCATCCAAACGATCATTTCACCACATCCACAATTCCAAAGGTTCTTTCCGCAATTATTGCGTGTAGCAATAACGGTTATATCTTCCTTGGGAATTCTCTGACCTTTTTAAGGTAGTTCAAAATGTAAGGGGAGAAAGTGCATTGCCCCTGCATTTAATCACTTGGAGTTGTACCTCACTATAAATAGTTAAAATTCAGCTCCAGATAAAATTTAAAATTTAAAGAAAATTTAACCTTATGTTTCAAATGAGTTTATCATTTAATTTGATAATTGTAGGAACGCAGACAGATTATATTTTGGTGCACTAAAACCAGAGGGAAAGCTCCTATTCCATAAAGGTAAGAAGCTTTACACGGATGTTGTCCAAGCTTTTTCTCAAGTATCTCTCTGAGTATGAAACCAAAGAAGGTTTACCTCGTTACCACTTTCCATTATGTCTATCTCAAAGGAACCATAATACTCCAGCCAACTTTCCCTCAACTCTCATTGGCAACTACTATAGCAAAATAGTAGATTTTCTTCCTATATGTCCCATGGTTCCATCACTTCAACAGATATCGCCTCCTGGAAAATCCACGGAATTGTCCAAAAAGCATTTCTCCAATTTCCAATTTTATGATGAGAAAACTTTGCCAATTTCAAATATGACAAATTCTCACACGAATTCATCCCTTTCTTCTTCTTCTATAAAGCTACGAAAACATACCTACTCTCCTCGGTCCATTCCTCATTTAAAACTGCGTGTCTGCATTTGTTCGGAACGTATAATATGCCCTTTAGGCTGCGGCTGTCAAATTAATACGACCTCTATCTCTCTCCCTACTTTTTCACTCCCACTCCTAAAAATATTCCATGAGAAGAAAAATATTCTCATGCTCAACAAATCTCACCTTCCGTCCAGTTTCTGGGTCAAGCTATATCAAGCTACATATTCACTTTAGATAAAATAAAACCTGGAAATTTTAATTCATACAATGAATACATAAAAGGCATTGGAAATTGGAATACAAAACTTTTCTACAAAATAGCATTCACACATGTACGAGGAAGGGTTGAGGGGATGAGTTGTAGTTAACGTTGATGACAACCTGTCAATTCCATGCATCCCGTCCTGCGCTGACGACTGGTAAACCCTTTGGGTTTCAACCTTCATGAGAACTACACAGCATATGTTATTCTAGATATTCTACCATTGTCCTTCTAATAAAACCTTCCTTAGATATTTACATAAGTAATTTTATGTGCATACATTCACTAGACTTTTGTAGCTCCTCTGCTCTTAATAGTAAAGAGCAAAGTAAGGGGGATGCGTCCAAACAAAGGAGCAGTACATTTTCATTAGTTGTTACTACTCCTCACCGACCAACTTCCATATCTCCGGTGAAGTACATTACATATTATGTATGTACATATATATGTATTTACCAGTTAGGTACCTATAGCACAAGGTATAAAATTATAATAGAGCGGAGAACTCTCCGAGGTAGATGGATGAGATGGTCCCAGGACTAAGTTAACGTTTCAGTGGAACATGCAAATTGTTATACTACTGAACATACAAATCGAGCGAATTCACCATTGTGTACTTTTCAGATTATCAGGATTACACCGTGGAGGATGCCGGTTCTAAAACCAGCGAATTTCAACCAACATTTATGGTCTTGACTATCTTTCCCATAGAAACTTTCCTCCTTATGTAGAATCTGTCTGGTCTTATGCGTACAATACTAAAATCCCGTACTTCACAAGATCTCCTTATGTTCCTCGGGTTATCCTACAGTTTATAATAGCAAATCCTTCTAATCCCTACGATTTGTTAGCTACCAATAGAGCCAAAGCTCTAACATATGCAGATACATACGTGTAAGGCTTTTGTTTCTATATGGACCCACCATTATTACAAGGGCTAGTTTTTTTTAAACCTGGAATAAAGAGCTATTCCCTTTATATTTACATGTCCTTTTGATAGCTTCTATGAAATTTATATGTAGAAACTTTTACTACAAGGGATGAGGATACATTTATCTCTACATTTATGTACGTAGCTTATTTTAGGAAGGCTGGAAGGAGGGATTTCCAAGCTTTGTGCAAAAACTGCTCGTATACAGTTTAAGGCCTTTATTATATCAAGCCCAGAGATCCCTTGTTTGCTCAAATATATCCCTTTCTATGCTTCTTCACTAGTGCTATTCCCTCTGTTATGGCTACGCTGAGTCCATGTATATGTATATAGCATGTTTTCCATAACCCAAGGCTGTTTTTGTCTTCCAACGCTACTTTTATACACGGAGAGCTTATTTAATCGCAGCTGTTTGAGCAACTTCATTTGACATCATCGATCACCATCAAAGCTCTTCAACCTAATATTTCGTCTTATGAGCTGTAAACAATTACCTCTTTTTCCATGCTTCATCTCTCTCGAAAAGAAGAAGAATGACGGATTTTCTCACTTGCGGGCTAAATTCCATGAAAAGGTGCTGCTTCAGGCTTTTGCAGCCTTTAATATTGAATTTGAACGACAATACTGTGTGTCTGGCGCTAATAATTTCTTTTCACTCTTTTCCGCGCTCTTGTCAATGATCATCAAGTGTGATAGGCTTTAAAATAACTAGAGATACATATTTGAATGAAAATCCTTTAGAAATTCAATAGGATATTAGTTGCGTATCTAATCTTACTAAGGATGGGATTTTGTAGGTGTAGATAGTGTTGAGATAGATAAACGAGTGAAAATTCCATTGTATTGTGAATTAATGATGAGCCATATGTGATAATGGCGGGGCTAATTTAATTACAAAGCTCTGTATACCTAAGAAGAATATAGGGGAAATAAATTAGAAGGATTATATGTATTTAAGGGATTTAGAATTTATTAGGAGGAGTTACAAGAGTAGTGAGAACTCCTCAAAGAGGAGGAAGCGGAAAGTTCTTCACAGTATTTGTATAGATAATGTGTAGGTGTGCTTTTATTGCTGACGTGTACGAAAACATTTGGAGTATAGGAAAAAATAAAAGATTTCCTAGAACATTGACACTTGAGAGGCTTAAGGGAGGATATTATTATAGTGATGATATGGTAAAGATTTGCCCTCTATAATGTGCACATAATGTGATTACAATGAGTGATCCCAGGAAATTAATTTGCTTAACGACTTGTAACTAATAGGAAATGGGCTCGTAATTCAAGAGCAATGAAAGAAATTCAAAGTTTATTTGAGGTGAGATAAAAAAAATCCATTATTTTATCCATTCATAAGCATTTGGGGAGCAATGGAGCTGAGAGTGGCGGGAGGAGACTATGGAAGAATGGGACATTATGGTGAAGGAGACAAAATGTTCTAAATGCTGTCGAATGTGTGGCTATGGGCAGGAATGAAAATAATCATGAGTCAAGTGTGCCATTATTGCAAAAGAAAGCGGAAGAGAAGGGCAATTTTCAGGATAGCAAACACATAAGAACAAGATTCACCATTATTTCCTTTTACCCCTCTCGCCTATACTTATGCTCCCATCAAAGGCATGGAGAAAGTAGGAGAAAGTCCTAAATGTCCATATATGTACAGAGGCATCCGAGTACCTGTAACCACTCAGTTAGTTCCGATTCCGCTTACGACTACAGACACTACTGCTACTGCTACTACCACTACTACAGAATCCTGTCGATAGACCAACTCAGGGTTTTCTGAGAGACAGACGAGGGGAGAAGAGACTGAGTGAGGAAAAGAATGTTCTTTCAATCTTTCATGAGATGGAGGGCCATGAAATGAAATGGAATGGGCTTCACCTGCCGTCCGTGAAAATTCTCATACTAAGAGCCAGCATTTTCTTCTCTAGACTCTCTCAGCAAGTGCCGAGAGAGAGACTCAAGAAAAATTTAGTTTGTGGCCTGGTCTCATTCAATTTTCAAGGAACAGCTAAGAATGTCGTTTTATCTATTTCCTCTCTCTCTATCTATCTTATCCTTACATATTCCCTCCCAAAGCTATCATCCAGTCCAAGTATATACTCCATTATGAGCTTTAACATTCAATTCTTGATGTTATCTCAGATGATGTAGTAACCTACATTTACATTGAGCTAAGAGAGAATGAGAGAGACGAGCCACACGTCATTCAAATCCTTACGTTGACTCATGAGGTTCCTCCAACGTAGTTTCACTCAAGAATGAGGCCACAGGTAGTTATTTCTCATGAATTTTTCCTTCAATCCATAAAATCCCTTTTTTATCTCCTCCGCACAGATGTGTGATAAATATGAGATTTGAAAAAATTATTTTTCCTAAATCTCCCACAGATGCTTCCCTCCCTCCAACAACAGATGTCACTTGACCAGTTCCTCCTCCTTTTAACCTAAATTTCCTATAACCTATTTTCAAGGCTATCTAATAGCTCCCTGGGACTTTTCAATTCAGCCGAGCCGAATTTCTAATCTAAAAGAGGATGATGAAGCGTTATAATTTCATATAACGTATCTATGAAAAGAAATGATAAGGTGAAAGAAAAATGATTTCATACCCTGGTTTTACACCCTAAACCCCTATCGTTCCATTTTCAACTTAAATGCTGCTCTAGCTTTTGTTCCCTTTCGCTGTACCCAGAGCCCTTCAATGGATATATATTGAATAGAAGCTATAAGAGGTGTTTTTAGCGGGCAATGAAAGGACATTATTATGACTGGATATTGAATCCTAATAGTAGGAGCAAAAGACTGGCTATAGCACTATATCAAGAGTTTTAGCATCCTTCGTGAAAAAGCGTATGGAGGAGAAAATGCATTTCGAATTTCATCTTTTCAAGTCCTTTGAATTCCAAATTTCCATTACCTTCTCATATACAGAATAGTATAGGAGAGAGAGTATGGGAGAAGGAGGAGGCTTTACTCTGCGGAAGAGTTCTTCCGAATATACTTTACTTAACTGCATGCTCCAGTCGCTATTAGAGATTTAGAGGGAGAGAAAGAGCGGTTGTGAGGGAGGTAAAAGAGAAATTCCCTTTTCTCCAGATCAGCCCATCACCCAACGCTCGGTGTACGGTAGGGCCGAGGAGGCAATCATGTTCCACATGGAATTGCGACAGATTACCAATTTAATGCATTTCTTCCATAGGTATAAGCGAACACAGGTTTGGACTCCCTTCATATAATATACATACATACTTTCTCTTCCCTGTATTTTACCTTGTATTATTCCCACATGTATTTTTACGTCCATATGCTATAATTTAGAAATGTATATGTAGAGCCTATGGCCATGATTTAGAAATCGCGGGATAGTAGTACTTGCATAGATATAGTAGGAAAAGGTAATGGAAATTATATAACATTATGTTGAGGTTGCGTATATTTACCATCCATATCTGGAGCGAGAAAGAAGAAGAAGAGATAAGAGATGAGGAAAACCTCACGCAACTTTTTCCTCCTTTCCTCCTTTTGCAAAAGGGAATTGAGGGAATAATAACTTTCTGATATGGAAATTACGTGAAGAGAATGCACAAGATATGTACAATCTTATAGATAATTTCCTATATATAAGTGCACATGAAGCCATAACATTACGTGGAGAAAGTAGTACTTGATTTTGAAATCAGGTTGGAGCATATGCAGTTTCTTAAGTATGTACTTCCACGTTATTGTTATAGCCAGTCTCTCTGTCCTGTACACAAAGCTACGACAGCAACTTGAGTTTACATCTGCGGTTACTATTTTCCTCTCTAATTAGTTTCCCGAGTCGTTATTAATATTGGGAGTGCTAATGGTGAGCTGTAGTATGTATAGGGTGGAGCTATACAGTACAAAGCATCTAATCAACATAGGACTTCAAACTCTCGTCGACTTTCTCTTTTTTCCAATGATAGAAAAAATCCTCTCTCAAGTTGCAAATAGCACGGCTCGTCTTGTCACTTGAACAATAATAATAATAGCATTCAAATTGCAAACTTCCATGGGGTTCTAATTCTGTATGCGTAGTTATGTATGTAATTGTATACAAGCTCATTATTTTTCTCTGTCGCTCATGTAATAAAATGTTACTCAGGGACTCAAAACCTAGTGAAGGAAATTAGGTCAGTTGGAAAATCCGAGGGAATAAATTTGTCGGGGAAGGAGTATCGAGGAAAAGTGAACAATCAAGTGCTTGTGGCTTTCCACTCCAGTTTCATCCATACTCCACACGATGACTAATTTCTTGAGCTTGTTCACGTTCCATCTCAAATTTGAAAGCTTACCATATAGTTTGTCAAGATTAGTCCTATTGTGTAGAAAGTAGTTTTAAATAACAAAAGTAGAGAAACTTAAAGTTTCCATTCAAATCCAACAACCAACTTTTCCTGAATGAAGGCAAAAGTCTCTTGTAATAGCCAAGTCTGAGTGTAGTAATTATTGGACTCACAATTATTAAGGATCCAAAATACAGGCTTTCTCATTCATGTTTTCTGACTCGAATATGTCACTGCAAGAAAAAAATATGTGTGGACTCTTACAAGGCTCACAGCCATCCACTGTGGGGATTGCTGCATGGCTAGTTCCTGTTTACTGACTCTATATAAATGTAATGGCGACGCAAAGTTAGCACTTCGCACGGTTACACAGCATAGCTCTTTAATGAATTGACATGAGAAAAATAGCTCACACCCCTCATCTATTCCCAGGTATTATATACTTCATGAGTAACTATAGAAATCTGCTGGAGGCATAATAGTTACATCAATTCATATCTCTGGAGGAGCTTTACCCAAGGGTTTTTTCCTATGGACGCAGGAAAAATCAAGGTTAGGTTCTATGCAAAACACTAACATTTTCATGCCACTATAGGAAAAATTCTTCAAGTCCACTTTTTGTTGAGAAAAATAGCTACTTACAATAGTTAGAGACATCAAAATTACCCCTTGCCTAAATCCATGACATTATTTCCCTTACTTTTGTAATCTCACTCACAATTAGTGAGGAGAAAGTAGGTTGAAGTTTTTAGTCGAATTGCTTTCACCGTCCGCGCTCTCGCCTTCCTCCTAAATTAGTGCAATGTGTCAACTATTTATGTCACGTCACAATTACCAAGTCCTATAACGATGCCCTTTGCACAAATCCAATAAGAATTACACTCACGTTTCCAGCCAGCAAAAAGAAAACCGGTCAGGAAGGTTCTCTTCATGTCAACCCATATAATAAAAAACAGCTGTAGCAGTAACCTTAGTCTAAATACTCACATATATACGTGAAGCTACTACAAATATCACTTCTTCTCACTCACAAGTCAAAAAACATAGCAAAGGGAAAAACTAACATGATAATTACGTCTGCTATGAAAGGGCCTGTGAAGTAAATAGAATAACGTTGCAGAGAAAGGAAATGCGTCTTTAGCTTACACTAAAAGCTAAAAGCCGTTCAAATTCCAAGACAATTTCATTAAAACTTCCATGAGAACCTCCATACATAAGAGTTTAATACCCCTACATACATCCCCAGCTACTTGATCCGCTCTCACTCTCAATGTCAAGCTAAAGAAGAACATGAGCAAGAATTTTATGAAAGCTGGCGAAAAGAGTACGAATAATTTCATTCCCTCACAATTCCACATTTCTCTTCTTTCTCATCACATCCCTACAAAGAGATTTCACCAGCTTTTCAATCATATTATCTCACTGCAATGCCCTTAATATCTAATTTCATACTTTTTCCTCAACATCCTACCAGAATTTCAACTAATCTTCCCTGATTTTCCAACAACCTTCCGAAACCATCAAAGACTCCGAATAAAATTCTTCCTTTCATAAACGAGCAACTCATTACATTGCCGAGTCACTACAATATTTAGTACTTTAATTTGCATTTCTAAAGATTTCCCAGTTTCCAAAACTACGGCTCTAGTTATAAAACACTAAAATATATTTACCAGGAAACCTTTTATTTTCCATTGTAATTAGTAGTGTAGGTTTTTATTAAAAACGCATATGCTCATACATTTAAATACTTATGAATGGGCTTCTCAGAATTTAGAGAGATTTTCACAGTCAAAGTTCTCTGCATTTAAACTTAGGATTTGCCTCTAAGCTTTTTATTCATGAAACCAATGGTTAATATGCAATGAATGGATTTTCCTCATGGAGAGTATTAAAGAACAAAACACACAACTCTGACTAATATACAAGTCTAGTACTAATACACAACTCTGATAATATACATATAATCTAATTGAGATTTGACTAATATGTTAGCCAAAGGCCAGGGAAAAGTTACATGGGGGTAATAAGGGAAATAATTTATTAAATTACTTTCTCCTACTGATAAATCCCATATATCTGCTCGTGATAGACAGCTTTATCCAACTTCCCTTCTATTTCCTGTTCACTCATCTAAACAGGATTGACTTACCCACATTAGATGTATCTACTTCCAAGCAATAAACATTAATACTATTTAAGCCAATGAGCTAGAGACAGACAGCTGGAAATTAACAGGAGCAGCAAGTGATGACTGCATAAAAAACCTTTGGATAAATTATTATGTATGTTTTCCTCTGTAAATTATAAGAATCCCCAGGCATTGAAAAATTCAATCCCTTCTAAAACCATTGCATAGCAAATTGAGGTTGTTTCCTAGGAAACTCATAGGACAGAAGGAAAAGGGGAAGTAGAAGAGAAAGCTGTATAATATATTAATTGAAAATATCCACAGATGAAAGGAGACCCTTGTACTCGGTAATTAATGCTTGATATTCCAATAGAAATACAAGGTATTTTTATACATGGGATAAAATGAGGAAATGCTATAAAGGAACGTGTTGGGAAAGCTTTTCATCTTATTTGTATAGGATTACTATACACGGTAGCTTCTCTACTACACATTGCACAGCTTGAAATTAATTATCTATTGATTTTTTTTACCTATACCCACAACCACTTTACTGTTCAGGAAAAGGAAATAATCGTGCGAGATCTGACTATTTTTATCTCACATTATTCCAACATACGCCATTCTTTTACAGGAGGAAGGAACTCTATCTTTGTCACAGGCTATATCTTTTTTCCCTACAACGGAGCCTAATTGGAGCTTAGTGGAGCAGAGGGGATTTAAAAACAACTATGGAGTAAATACATCCATCAACCGCCCCTACCAAGGGACTCACACATCCAAAGACATGGAGTCTTCCTGGATTTAAAATGACAAGCACAATTCATTTTTTTCACTGATGATAACATGAGGGAAAAAATGACATTGTGTACGGGCTACGTGAAGAGCAAGGGAAACTCTCCTATATTGATCCAAAGTGAAAGAGAAGGAGTGAGAGGAAGAGAGAAAGTGAAATCTCTGGAGGAAATACTAGAGCCAATTTGAGGCTAAGAAAACCACCAGTGGATTACTAGCATTTTCTCATTATTGACAAGAAAGCTCTAGCGTAAGAATGTCATGCAGCTACGATTTACGATGATTGAACAGAAAGCAACTGATTGCTGTCAGTGTCAACTCTCTCCTTTTTTCCTTCAACTTTCCTCTGTACGGAGAAAATGCACTTTCTTTTTAAAAATTCTATGTTCCTGGAAAGATCGTCTTTAAGTAAACAAACCTAACTGTACAATGTATCTATTTTGTAATAACTAAATATGTACGAGCATCCAGAAGGATTTATTTATATAGCCTAGTTTTCCGGTCTCACTAGATATTTTTCCGACTTTCTCTTTTAAGGAGTCAAGGAAGAATTTGGATTGAGTATATTTTCACAGCCAATAACCTGAAAGGCAGTCATGTTTCTAACATAAACGCATGTCCACCGTCTCCCATTACATTCTCTTTCTTCAGCTTTGTCATTTTTTCTCTCTATTGTATAGCTTTGTTTTTCAACCAATCCAATCTTTATGATCATACGCCTTTGAGAATTTTTTTCGAGGGAAGTTACATAGTACATGCACTTCTTTATATGAACTTCAAATATAGAACTAAACGTGTGGGTGGATATGTGAGAATCTTTATTGTAGTCTATTTTTTAACATTGAGGGAATCCTAGATATAAGCACTCAAAGTCAATTTCTTGGACAGTTATTCCATCGATCAAGGGAAGATAATTGCTTTTCACAGAGCCTAAACACGCAAAGGCTCCTTTCTAGTATTGGTGTCTCATGTATATAATGCAATCATATAACTTTACTGCGTACTTTTCCCCAACCGTCGGGTCCGATCGAAAGTGAGAAGCCAAAGAATCAAATGATTCCTAACAGCTGCCAACATTCCCTAAAAATGTGGATGAAAAATTGCAGGAACGAATGTATAGATATGGAAAGCAATTAGTACATACATTATTACACATGATTTTATCACCAGTAAAATTTGTTACGAAAACCACTCATGAAATTTTTTCTAGAGAAAGCTTAGGAGCGATTGTTGGAGAAAGCATTGGAGCAACTGTGGGAGAAAGCATTGGAGAAAGTAAAATAGAAATAAAAAACCAATCATGAAATATTTTCCAGAGAAAGCTCAGGAGAAAGTTCAAGAGAAAGACCGAAATATTTGTAAAATCTGAGAAAGCCCAATGAAAAAAATTAGCTGAATGTATAAAATAGTGAATTGATTTAGAAAGCTCAAGTATGTACTAGGAACGCAACGCTTAGAGAGACGGAAACAATCGAAATGGGACAGAAATTGGCTAAGAATGGGTCTTATAAGTAGCTATATGGAAATAGTAAAGGATGGCCACCTGGGACAAAGCTAGTACAACTACTAAAATATTGAAAAGATAAGCCTAGATATTTAATGTGGTCCATTAGAGGGTGTTGGAAAAACCTTCAAAAATCCCATCAACGTCTAGATTAACAGCCCAGGATTTCCATCCCACCTTCCACTCTTCCTTCATCACAGATGCTCCGAAAGCAATTCTCCTCCCGCCAACAGCCAATCTATACACAGTACGTTTCCCAGTCCATATACTATCTATAACATGAAATGAGCATATGTAAAATCCTACGTACGGTGATGTACGCACCGCTCCACCAAACACCTACATACCTCCAACCTATCCCCTCTAATTTAAACCTTACCATATAAAATGTGGCTGAGAGTATCCTAAAACATTTTCAATTTATCCATCCTCTTGAAAAAATACTTGTCAGGGAATTTAGGCCAGCAACCAAATGTAACAGTTTGCTTTGGAATTTTCACAGAGGCTAAACCTATACAGACAGCTTCTATTGCTCCCTTTTTTTCTCTCTCTCTCTCACCCCAACTTCCACACTTTCCCTCCTCTCACACCCATAGCAAAAGAAGTTGTCCCATTAGCCAGTGTACTCTAGTGCATGGTAAGGTTAAAAGAATTCGTGCAGCGCATCCATCATCTTCGTAAAGTGTACCCGTCGTGTCTCAAATCCTCAGCACTTGTTTAGTTTACAAAATTTATAAGTAAAATCCAAGCAATACAACGTGTTTAGCTTGTAAACTTCCAATCTCCTCCCATGTAAAGTATAAAGTCTAATGAAAACGCCTCTCAAATTTACGAATTTCTAGTCCAACTACGTTCGCACGTGTGGCTCCCACCCTTCTTTCTATCTCCCATATAGCTCACTTAAAAATTTCCATTCAATTCATTTTTAATTCGAATGGTAGTAGTACGTATGTAGGAGAGCGAGAGAGAGAGAGAGAGGAAAAACCTGAGCCTAGAAAAAATGAGTCTACTATGGAAAATAACAAGAACAACAGCAGCCTGGAGAGCATTATATTACTGGGAAGAGTAGAGAGGAAAAGAAGATGGAGAGAGGCGAGATGAATCTCATATTTTAGTCCGACACTCCAAATGGTGTTCCTAGCCATAAACCTCATTTTGATTTAATATCTTTTATACCGAGCTCATAATGTAGCTTGATTCCATAAAGTTACTTCGATAAATCAAAACAAACATGGTGGTCATATTACTCTATCTAAGGAAATAAACCATGCCGAGCTGTATAACGAGCAGGGTGGGAGATTTACAAGCCTACACTATCATCCTCCGACCACCTTTCACTTCCATCGAGCCACCTTTCTCTCTCTCTCTTTCCCTTGCTCTCTATAACGCCATATTTTCTACCTGTAATAAATATCAGAGAGAGGGGAAAATAACAGGAGAAAGCTACCTTTCTCTCCTTTGTGGTAAACCTTCAAACCCTTTAAACGAAGCTACTTTCCTAAATTCCACTTTAACCTTATACTATGCTCTAACTCCTATATACCTCCAATGTCGAAATATAGCTTAAAATGTTACACATACACTGCCTCACGTGTCTTAAATATTACCAATTTTCTATGGAAATTATAAAAAGATTTTCCTCGGAACTACACACCCGTAGTCACAGTCCCTTCATATAATCCACATATTATGTAGCGTGTATTGTAACTTCCGGCAACTAGAAAATTTCTTGTGCAAATTCATCACGCTTGCTTTATTTTAGTATCCACACGTAGGAGAGCAAGCTAATACATATTACGGAGACTATAAGAATTTATCCCTCTCTTGCCAAAGCATTATGAGGATTATATTTGATTTCCAAAATTTGAGTTATTTCACATAAGGAATAATGTATGACTATAAAAGGGAAAAGGTAGGAAAAGGTATGGAGCTTATATGTTATCTTATGGAGTTTGTATGTATAACTGATTAGATCAAGTCCATTTATGGCTCTAAATCACGAACCATGTTTCCCAGGAAGCTTGGTAGTGTTAAAAGGACTTTTCCAGATTACTTGGAAACAAATGAAATCCCATGATTGTGTATGATGAGAGAGAGTGGCTATATGTATTCACAGGGGAATGTGTGTGTGTGTGTGATGGGGAAGGGATGTGAATTAGGTGGGATGAATGGCTGGGAGAAAATTCAGGTAAAGTTGTTTCACCGATGTTAATGTGACTAGGAGGTGGGCCTAGTTTATTGTTATGATAGGCTCAATGTGCTTCCTCCTTGTGTCTTGAGGACTGCCGCTTTCTCTCAAGTTCCTCTCCTCCTATTCATCTCAGTTTCTATACACCGCAGCGTAATAAGTTTCCATGCATATAGATATATGTCAATGTAATAGCCTCATATAGAGGGAGCCCTTTATAACGTAAATGTATAAGTAAAGGGACGTAAACGGGGAAAGTGAGAAGGAGTGTAGAGTAAGTAAATAATATGTAAATTTGAGTGGATTTTAGCTGGTTTTGCTCCCATGAAAATCTATTATGATGTAAAATTATCAAATGAAAGACGTGAGCTCCTGCTTTCTCCCTCCTTCTCTCGTCTCTCCCAACTCCCATTCAGATTAATTAAATAGCGAGTCACATGCTGGTTTAGTATTGTAATTGCATTTGGCTCTCTTTCTCCTCCGCTCCTTTCCCTAACGTCTTGGAATGTGTGTGTGTGTGTATGTCTGTTTGTGTGGGTAAGAAAAACTCAAGGAGTTTGTTACAATCACAGTAATTCTCCGTGATTGTGAGTTTTATTGAGATTATCTCCCAGTGTATATTACTATGACCCAATTCATGCCAAAATAAATTTCCATGTGCCAAGCTCCATGTTGAGGCTCATGGTTCAATCCCCAGGATGTATGCGTATAAGTATTGACGACGGTGGTCCTCCTCCTCCTTGTTGTGTGTAGAAATGTCACCGTCCATAACTATTTCCAAGGGAGTTGCTCTCGTAATCAAGCTCCGGGTGGCACTCTCCTTCCCTCCGTTTTTCCATCCGCTTTCCTCCCATTACTCCTCAACTTCCACTTCTCCATGGTTATTATAATGTGTGCTCATACACAAAAAGAGCCTTCTAACTATATACAGAGGCACATTACCTTGTTTCTGCACATTGGAGGAAATGAGATTCAAAGGATAAAAAAAATTCCCTTTTTCCATCTTAATGAAATCCTGTCATTAGAACAAATCTGGGTGGGGAATGTGAGCAATTGTGACAAATGACACCTGCAAAGGATACCTACAATCCCGACATTCATTTTCCTTCATCTCTTGTTGTGCTAATATTCTGAACCTGCTGGTTCTCACCAGCACTTCCTCTTCACTTCCCTTCCCTTCCTATTTCCACCCAAATAATGTTTATTAAACGGAAAAGAAAATAGTAATAGTTGAGAATTCCTATATCTATACATACCTTCATAAATACTATTCCTCCCTCTGGGAAACAATCATCTATTCTAACCACAAGAGAAATTGAACTGGAAGGGGGAAATTGGGTTGGAGGAAAATTGTTCTTGTAAGTGATGACGCACTACATTTTAAAAATTCATTTGTTTGGTGGTTTCAAATGTAATTACAAATGTACGCAGTACATGTAATTCTGATTAGAAATGCATGTGAGTTCAACCTACATTTCTGGGTATTGTCTCATTTCCTTCCATTATGTGCATTATAGGAACTTCCGGAGGAACCCAATCAACCTTTGAGGAAGGTACCTTTACCTATAATGTTTCCCGGCTACTTATGACGGCTCTTTTAACTACATCAAATATGTATATCATGTATTTTAGCTCCAGGCCTTTAAATTGCTTCCACTCAATGCTTTCACCAACTTTCCCCACACTGGGAAATAAACTGAGAGGGAAATGAAGGGTCGTAAAATCCCCGTTACATTACTTCATCACCATTCATTGGAGAAAGCATGCTTTCACTTTGTACTTTATAGATATTAGGAGAAAGTTGAAAGCATATGTTTTGAGGATATGTGAGTGGGTGGAAGTGAAAGGTCTTTGAGAGAGACAGGAATGAAAGTATTGGAAAAATCTCATCAATTGTTTTTTTAGCAACATGCTCCCAGCCTTTTACTGCTCTTTAATGAAAGTTTTATGGACGTAGAGGAAGGAGGTTCAGACTTTAATGTAGTGTAGTGTAGTTGTAGTGGCAGTGGCAGTGCCCAACAATGAAAGGAAATTCCACCACTCGTTCATGTTGTTCAACAACGGGGATGAGATTTGCCCGAGTTATTTTTCTCCAGCCCATTATATGTTCTCCGATAGGAAAAATAACCACATAAAAATTTATTGACTGGAAACTTACACTGCTCGAGCTGTAGAAGCAGAGCTCGCTTGCAAAAAAGAGTAAGCTTAGGAATGAAAACTTGACTTTAAGAAAATCTCTTGGCAGTCCCACATATGTACGTGTATGTATAACATGTAGCTATATTTCTATATAATCTTCCTAGGATTCTCATTCAAGGAAATTAATTGCTTTCTCCCTCAGTATTATCCTTGTTTTGCTATTTAATCATCATTGTCTGAATGATTGTTAATTGAAAACATAAAAGCCAAGTGTCTTAGGGTAGGAATAAATCCTGATAAAAGGAACAGTCTAAGGATTTTACATTAAAATCCCGACATTGTGCACACAAAATTATTTTTACTACTGTCATTTAATTTCCTTCCAGATCCTATCCTTTTTTACTAACCTATAAAGGGACTCCCATTATTAGGGAAACACCCTGTAATGCGACACAAACTCTCAAGCTAAGCCTTATAGGAACTTTCCTTATCCCATCAAAATCAAAATTCTACGAGTAATTCTAATGGAATTTTTAAACGCATCGCAGACCATCATAAAATCTATGAAAGGGATAAAATTTCACCAGAGTTTATATACTATGCTCTTTATATGTGTATTGATTTCGGATGAAGGAACATACTATGTGTACATATAGGGAAAGGGGAAAGAACTTTCCCAATGAAAAGCTATTATGCTTAAGTGTTGCAAAGCAGAGAGGAGAGTAAAAAGATAGGGAGCTTAAGGATGAAAGACGAATTAGATTGGAGGGCAAGTGCGAGAGAAACTAAGCGTCTGTTTTACTATTGCCATTCTGTCTCTCTTTCTCTCTCTCTCTCTGTCTGTCTTAAAGGAACGGCTGTTGGTATGAAAAGAGTCTCAATCTCATCATGCTGATGGATAATTATCATTGGAGGCTGAACCATTTAAATGAACACAGCCCATTTTCTCCTTTCTCTATAGATATTTATAAGCCTAGGCTTTTTCTATTTATTTCCTTATTACATATGGGAGTTTCCATATATGCATAATAGCATTAAGGGATCATCCGGATATACTTTTATGTAGAATCATCAATTTGTTAGAGAAATACCAGTACTTTTTTGCAGGGTCCACAAATAGAGAGAAAATAAAAAGAGAAAGGTAGAGGGAGAAAGCTTTGCAAATTCTACGGACTCTTAAGGTGAATTTACAGTGAATCTCTTTTAGGAGGCTCACACAGCAGAATATTATATAGAGGTACGAAGAGGTAGAGTGAGTGTACGTGTGGGTGTGACTACATATATATGTTTGGGTGAAAACAAGTCTAGAGTATTCCATTGCCATTGATTTGGTTTGTACTCAAATGCTTTTAGTTAGAGAAAAGTCTACTAATGTGTATTTTAACTAAAGCCACACATTCACCCACGCATGTATACCATACACGTACATGTATAGCTACATGTATGGATAAAAACACGGAGGAATAAGCACGTCCGTTCTTCCTTTTGCATTCTCAAGCTTCTCTGTAGAATTGGTTTCACCTTATCGATTTCCCATTTGAGAGAAGTATGTGTCTATTCTAGAGAGAGAGAGAGGTGGTTGGAGAATGTGGGAGTATGTAGATACGCTCAAATCTGCATTCTCCTCTACAACTTTTATTACTCGGAGGCTTTCTCGGCTTTCTTTGAATCAAGTGGCAATGGCATGCTGTGAGTGTATAAAGGTTAATTTATTTTAAAAACTTTATTTGACATGAGGAAATTTATGTGCGGGTCATTAAAATATTAAGTGCCTTTATTTC
This sequence comes from Spatulosminthurus flaviceps, assembly GCA_034693705.1. NCBI lineage: Eukaryota > Metazoa > Arthropoda > Collembola > Symphypleona > Sminthuridae > Spatulosminthurus > Spatulosminthurus flaviceps. The sequence goes on from JAQFXU010002441.1 coordinate 17,250, forward strand.
CAACTTGCTCCCTTGTAGTAGTAGTAGGGAACAATCAAGGAGTAGTTTCTGAGATACTTTCATTCTCGCTGGATTTTCCTAAAAGGAACAATATGTTAGGGTGTGTACAAACATATGTATGCTTTATTTGAAACGCTTTCTAAACTTTTAAGATATAAAGTTTCTTGGAGGAAGTTACGAGGGACGAGGATTTGGAGAGAATTTTCCAAGTATTAAAAGTACGGAATATTGGGGAGGTTTTAAGGGGGCGATTTGTTTGAGCTTTGTGAACCTGTCTGTTCAAATGCGTGGTAGTGGGAGTAATTATTATTGTTGTAAGAGGCTGGATTGATTAGTTGGCAATTTTGATAATATATTGCTTCATTTCATGGAACGGCTTCGAAAGTCTCGGGGAATGTTGTATAACTCGGGCAGTATAATAATTGCTTAGGAGTGAAAGGTGGAGAAAGTTTGGGGAGAAGTGGTCAAGGATTTTGGAATTCATTTGGGGCGACATCAGGCGAAGGAAAGTGTAAGCTTTTACAAAGGCTGTTTTTGTATGATGTAAAACTACTAAATGAGAACGGTAGATGACAACAACGGTGCTATTAAGAATTGTAGCTACTTGGAGGGAAATAGAGCGAAAATTGTGGGGTGAGCGGGGATATTTTAGAGGGTTAATGGTTGTCAATAAGTAGTTTGTTGGATTTGAAATATTTTTTCAATGGAATTTTAGAAACATGGGCTACTAAGGATGATTGTAATATTCATATTTGCGGTACTTCTTATATAATAATTATTGTTCATAGTGGTGAAACCGGTTCAGTTTAAAAACTGAAATTTTTCAGTTCAGTTGTTTGGTTCTAGTGAATTTCAGTTCTTGACCATAAAAAGAAAAGACAAGTTAGGTTCCAGCTTTGAACTGTACTGACTGAGCTAAACACCCTGAACTGATTTTCAAATATGTATATGTATCCAAATTATAAAGGAAAAGGAAATCCAATAGACTTCCGTAAAAAAAAGTATTTTGTTCATAAGCGGGGCGTTTGTTATTGTTTCGTAATAATGCCCTAAACACTATTTTAATGTGCTAAAAGTTGTGTCGACTTCTCGAGCCAAACTGAACCGATCCGACCACTAATTGCTAATTAGAGACGGAAGGTAAAACTTTATTTGTAACTGTTATCAAAATCAGATGCTTGCCAATTGCCAACAAACACAGTACGTAAAGTCTTATGTTGGGTTTTTATGCTGTGGTTTTTTACATCTATTATTAACAATAACTGTGTTGTACAATGATTATAAACAATTTCACAAGAATCAGGAATCGAATTCAGTAGAATTGCAGCAATAGCCAATTTACCTAATTTTTATTAGCTAACAGCGTTTCTGGTTAACGCCTTCTTCTTCGTGACTGTGGCCAAAAGTTGTGATAGTTACTCCAACCAGGAAACCAATAACTACAACATTTTGAGTATACTTTTCAATTTAGACATAAAATAAAAGGATGCAAAACAAGGAAAGTTTGTGGGAGAGACACTAGACTGGAAGAGCTAGGTTTTATTAGGATGAAGGTCGAAGAGCGATACGCAAAAAATAACTTATTATTATTATTGTAGAATAAGTAACACATAGGAATAGTTGAAGCAGATTTATTGGTCACATTCAGTATTTTTGAAATAGAAGCTAATAATTAAGGAGTAGGGTGCGTATCCATGGCGAAGGTAAAACAGGCGCTAAAGATGAAAGATGAATGACAATTTGTATTCAATTCTGTTCATGCCTTTTTAACCTGTGATTCCCGAATCAGTACATAAATTATCTCCCAGTAACACTGCAACACTTAAACGTATTAAATGTTTGAATATACTAATATTTATTATTGAAAAATGCTCTCTCAATCTTTTAGACATCTTTTCATTTATTAACATTCTCCGTCATTTCCCACGAAATGTTAAAGGTTTTAGATTTTTTAAATTCAATTAGGTACATTATTATTCCAAGTTTTACAGCAGTTCTAAAATTGACCGATTTTCTAAATAATGTGGTCCGTTATTGTAGTGTCGTTTAAAATACAGAAATCATGGATAATCATAAATCGGATAAATCGTGGCCTTTTAGAGATTTTTTTCTTTACATCATCAATTACACTCTTTTGTTTTGTACACTGTCAATGTCGGACCGAGCATCTGCCACACAGTACAACTCCTCAACTACCTACGACCCATTTCCCTTTAAATGCTTCGCAACTAATACCTCGAATTTTGCGATGTCCTCAATTTCGTTCTCGATCATTATTTTTACCAAAACCAATATATAATGAGACCATGCGGAGTATATTAGCTTCTATATACCAGGTTTAATAGAGGACTCATAGGAAAAGCGTTACACGACATTTTTAAGTTTGTACACACGCTGAAGTATAGTTGCACCTCATCGTTAACTCTAACAATTTTGGTTCGTTTCCTAACGTTAAAACTACACCATTTTCATCTAACTACTTCCGTATTGATTAACCCCGAGAAGCCTTAAGGGTGCATCAATGGATTGCCGAGTAGTTTTTACCTTGAAATCCCTTTCAAAGACTTCACTAGCCTCAGTTCTGTTCGGAGTATCATCTCATTTCCTCTCTGTATTAAACCTTATCGTCTTAAATTCGTTTTAATATCATTTATGACAAAATAAAAACTACGTAAATGTACTGATAATGGCAAATGTAAAATCTTACATGTCAATGAGCTTGAGTTACCAAAATCTTCCCAGAATTCCAGGTTTATACCAATGTGTTTACATGAATAAATGTTCAAAAGATATAGATACACGACTAATGACTATCAAAGGTAGGTTCAATGAACGAAGTCACTGCTTTTGTTTGAATTGTAATTAATATGCTGACTTACAGTGATGTCGCATTGGGTGTGGCAGTGTCGGTAAGTACGACCACACAAAAAGAAAGCACAGATTTTCAGAATCTCACAAGGAGTGCACTCTACTCATCGAGTAGCATGTGTAGAAAGAGAGATGCGACCATTGTGTAAATGACTTGAATGTATTTACCTCTACTACAATGCTTTCCCACCTCCTTTAAGTAGAATAAATGGCCTAACGATCACTCCCACTCGCTCTTTCTCAGGTTCCTTGGAATTGCATCTTCTAGAATGCAGCAATATCATTTTGTATTTTTTACCTTCGAGATAATGAATATAAATCCCTAACTCATGTACATACATGAATCTATGAGGCATTTAATGCTATTTAAATGGCTATTTTCTGGTAAAATAGAGTACGAAATTCTGACCGTGATTTTTTGAACTTCACAGTATTGTAAACATGTAAACATAAACCTCGCAAGCTGATAATAACATGTTTTCTTGTTTGCAACATAATTTTTTAAAACAACAAAACTTGATAATGTTTACATGCAAGAAAGTAGAAATGGGAAAATACTCGCTCCTGCCAATTGGCTAATTCTCAGGTCACAATAATTATTATTAAGCTCAATTTACTACATGGCACAATAGACCGTTTTCCCTTTTAGTGTTCACTTCGTTTTTGACAAAAACTGAAGTGTGTCATTAAAATTGATGA
>JAQFXU010002442.1:0-20808 GCA_034693705.1 Spatulosminthurus flaviceps
AAAAGACAGCTCTCGGTCACAACGAGACCTCGGTCAGGTCCAGTCTCGTGGTATCTTTACGAGAAATAACATCGTTGTAAAGGACAAACACAAAGTTGGCAGAAAATAAATATGTAGTAGAATAAATAATTCAGTCCTTTACTTGAATAACGCAAAATTGCCACGAGTTTTTTCTCCTACAATCATTGAAATTGATGTCTGATCATCATACAGTGGCTGAACACAAGTGGTAGAAAACTGAGAACTTTTAGACCTCTTTTTATATGAAAAGTCTTGAGGAAAGTTCTTTGTCTGAGTTTGTCTCACAAAATCAATCAGTTCTAGTGCATATCCCTACTCGTGAACTTGTGCTATGCTTTATCTCTGTTTTACTTATGCATTTTTCCTAAAAGGTTTTTGTGGTTTCTCATATCTTCATTTAGCTTTCTCTTACTCCATCTCAACTCTTTTGTGACTTCATACCTTTGTCATTAATCATTAGAGCATTGGTTAAGTATATTTATACGCTCCTGTACATTCATTCACTTTCATGTTTGCACTTCCACAGGTCCTTTATCTGCCACAGAAATAGCTCATAGAAATATAATAAAAACTCTTGGATTCTAAAGAAGTTTTTTTGTAGGGCTTTTACAATTACCTAATAAGTTTACGTCAGACACCGCAAAAAGTTGGGTCTTGAAAGTACTGGTTTTGTTAAGAGCAACGGTATGGAGATTCTCCAAATAGCTTTTACAATAATAGTTTCTCGGACTTTTAGGTGTCTATGTATTTTGTATTTGATATTTTAGCACTGCGCTGGAGAAATCGGGAAGGCAATAATTGTATTCATTTGTTTGACTTGGACTTATTGATGTATTCGAAAACATTTACATTTTCTTAATTTTAGCCTGTTTTTTCGCACTTGAAAGACCCGAAAGTAATATTTTTCTACAAGTTTCTACAAGAAAAATCGATCGGGGATTAATTTTTGCCTCTTTTTTCTCCGCCTTTAGATACAACCTCATTCGTGCCGGTAGACCTACTCTGCATCTACGGTTTGATATTTACAGACAAAAGCAAATATTACAAATGACTTTTTTCCGATTTGTGATCCGACTTTGGAGGCACATTATACTTGATGTTTCCTTCCTCTCTAAAGAAAATCTTAGGAGGACCTTGTCCTCTTACTTAGTGAGAACCGTAGTAAGGTGTTTAGAGTTGTCTGTAGATCTAATGGGTATTGTAAATGCCTGTAGTAAAATATAGGTACATGTTCGTTTTACCCGAGAAACAGAATTGCATTCAGCGTTAAACCATTTACGAGAAAAACTAGCAAACATGAGATGTTTCGCTGTTTCAGTAACAATGACTGTGTTCCAATGTACTTACCCAAGTCAATGGGAAATCAGAAACTGTACGTGTAACAGAAATTTATTTTCAACATGAACGCTTTCTCAGCATCACAGCGTTTCGCAGAAAAAGAACCTTGTACTTAATAAAGCTGGCCGGCTAAGTGAACGCGCTGTGTACAAAAAACGAGGCACCCGTTCCCGAACTTCCAAAACCCAATTGAAACGTCAAATGCCCGCTCCAAATTCCATTTAAAATCCGGATAGTAGGGAACTTTTTTGAAACCTCAAACAATTGTATTCAGATTATCGTTAATACGCGGACTCGGTATGTACATCATAATTGTACCGGACATGATTCCTGTTCTCATACGAGTCCCGGCCCTACAGGTACTCCTTTTCCAACCCATGCCCAATTTATACTGGACATATATATCTAGTTTAGATTCCCTTCCCAGGTTCGATGATTGTATTTCACGGTAATTTTTACAGCACTTTTAAAAAAATTACTGCCACAATTAATTTTTATACTCAGTCATTATCCTACCTTAGCTGTCCATACCCCCGAAATTAGGCTTTAAAATTTCGAGTCATCCATGCCAAATCTAACATAGACGGGTTCCAAAATTTAAAGAACCCAAAACGGCACCGTGAAAAACATAATAGGAAATTTTTGGACATGCACGGATAATTCGTAGATTCTCATCTCAAAGAGTTCGAATCATAACCCATTATCAATTAGGAAATTTCAACCAGTTTCCAGGATTTTACAATCGGAGTTTATAGTCTAAATAGCTTATGATGTGAATATCGTTAAGTTTTGAAATTGCTCTACAATGCATTGCATTGGTAAAATTGGATGTTAAAGTTGAGGTATCAGACAAAACTCATTCGAGGAGACAGATTTCATTGGATCTGAAAATTCGCCTACAGGGTCCGATAACTTTTAAAGTACAGGAAGTAATAGGATAAAGCAAATCCCCGTGACGAGGAGAAATTCTGCACAGGATCGGCTAAACGTAGCTCTATAATATACTGAAATTATTCAACCCGTGAAGGACCTTAAGTGAACCATTGAACTACGGCGCACATGTTGTTCCTCTTTATTATTAATCCATTCAAAATGTGACAAATTTTGCCATGGAATTTTGTTGACAATAGCGCCCTTAAGCTTTTTCACATAAATTAGTTTACTTGCTATCTTTAGATAAAACAGACGTGGACGACTATTCTTGGGAGATATTTCCATTTGAAATTCAATCTTCTTGACAGTTCCATTAAGCTTGAACATTTCCACAGTTCCAGATCCTTACCTCGTATTATTTCATACTCTCCACGCATTACCCAAAATTATTCACTTATCTTCTTAATCGAGTGCCCGACATCAAACCTCAGACCCCTCTGGCTTCGTTGGCCAGACTTAATACTTCAACAGTATGAAATATGACATATATGACATCTGCCATATCTATTATCTCCTGTCCTAGAACTACCTTGCGTGCTTTTGGAGGAATTTATATAAGAGATCAACGCTGATTTACGGCTATTACAGTTTTTCAAATACTTTCATTCTACTGTAATTTTATTCTTGTTATTTGATTGTCTGGTCTCATTTTCCCCTCGTTCCATAAATCAATTTTTGACTCCAGGAACCAACAGTGAGTAATGTGATGGAAAATTTCAGAAGATATTTGGACACACTTCAAGTGTCCCTGTAATAACTTCTAAAACAGCGAACGTCATTTTTCTGAAAAAAATTTCCTCTGGTTAGCTCAGTCCCATCGTCCCATGCTCCCAATTCTTTAAAACCAATTTCACTCCACAATTTCAGTTAAGCTTAATACTTAGAAAAATTCATGAAGAATAAATTATTTCCCACTTTCGATTTTCCCTGAAACTTGGGTGCATGTTCTGACTTTCCATTCGGGTATAAACGTAACTTCAGTAAATATTTGAAGTTCAAAGTAATTTGTTTAATTTTCCGGCCAAAATCCAAGTGAGTAAAGCAACTTGTATATTCTGATGATGATTAAATAATAACAAAGTTTCGAGTGAAGTAGCTACAAAGTTTATCGAGCCTTGGAACTCGAAACCAGAAGACTTGACTATCATTCAGTCGTTTTTTTAAAACCATATCTACATAATGTAAATTCATGAGAATGTTTCAACCATTCATTTAAAACAAATTCAATGCACTCGCTATTTTCAATGAGCTCTTACAGTAGCAAGACTTGTTACAGGCAGTTTTTCTCCTCGTAAAGAAATTATGCATTTGAAAAAATTAATCAAAATTATTCGAATCACTAGTTTTTGGGCATATCAAACAAAATAAAGTTCGAATATTTTCGGATGAATTCTGCACGCTCCTTTTTTGAAGAAAAGTTTTCAGGTTATAGTTTTTTGAACAAAAGAATTTCTAACTACGGAACGAAAATATTTCTGGATGAGTTTTCCTGCTCAGTTATTCTGTGTGGGTGAACTCCACGCGGACCAAGAAAATAATCACTAAATCAATATTATTCCTTGGAGGATAAATAATACTATCTCCAAAAATGGAAATTACCCCTAACATTTATAATTATTGCATCTTCAAAACAGCAACTGTGAGAGCGAAATATGAAGGTAAAGTTGCAGTAGTAATATGTTTCAAATAAAAAGAAGCATTGCTGACAGCAGATAAAATGGTTCGTGATTGAAAAAGGTTTCACCATGCTTATTTTCAGGACCACAGTATTTTATTTTTAATGATGCTATAAAAAAGTAACACCGTAAAGAGTTACACAGAACTTCAGTTGAACTGAAGATCCTCATAATTAAACAACACTAGACCATAGAATTTAGAAGTTACATAATGAATTATTAGGATCCAGCCTAACCTTATGGAACCGTGTTATTTCTTCATTTGTTCACCCGTCGTTTTTACCTTAAAGCTTTAGATGGATGAGTGAGGCTGGGTAGCAAAAATTGAGGGAGTGCAAATCTGCAGTTCGCCCATACCAGCAGTCCTCATTAATTTTATACTTAATAATTATTACTAGAATTCGAGCTATCCGGCTACGCGAGGATCGGATGGTGTAGTGTTACCCTGCATAATTTAAATCTTGAAATGAGCACTGCAGATGATGATTCAGAATAAGAAAATTTTTATATAATTAAAGTCCAGATGTTTTCCTTTGTGAATGAAGACTTACAGACATGCTGAATTAGTAATGAAATTTAATCCTCAGTAAGGAAGGAAACCCCACAATCCCGAAACGTTTAGAGTATTAAATAATTTTTTTTTCAAGAAATAAGAAATAAGCTTTTGAAACTAAAATTTTAAAATTACAATCCCTAAACCCTAGTTTTTATGGTTACAAAGTCGTTAGTCACGTTCAGGTCCTCATGATATTTTTGATCGAAAGCTTGCGCTTGGCGTTTAAAATTGTACCAATTGATATTGGGTGATAAAAAATATATTTATTATGTAATGTTCTGTATTTGTAACTATTTGTTCATCAATAAAAGAGAAGTTTCAGGGGCTGATGCAGACTACACATACTTATAATATGGTACCAGGCGGCAGAAATCAAAATCCCCAAGGGTATTTTAATTCAACGGAGATAATGGGGAAGGGTTTATGTCACCCAATTGTGGACGTTTCGAGGGGACAATTTAATTTACCTCCAGGGCTTCTAACTTTTTTCAATAATTTTGTACCTAATTAGTTCTAAGAACCTGTGGTTATGCATGAGCTTGGGGGAAATTTTAAGGCATAGTTTTTGTTTATTTTGTTTACAGGAAACATACACCCAGAGGAGCTTTGGCAAACTTAATTTTCAATTTCAATTTTAATAATAAATTTTCAAGCCTCAGTTAATCACGAAGAGCACTTAGGTAGGGGTTTGTCCTTCATGGTAAAATTTATTCTGTGAAAACTCAGGCTGATGATGCCGTGGGAGACTTAATTATTAAAATAAACTTTTCTGTATGGACCACTTTGAATAAAAAATCCCCAGTAGATTTGTTTTCTTGTAATAATAATTATTACAAAGTTTTCATCATACTTTACCTCAATTAGTTTGGGTAAGCCTATTGAATAATTTTCACAACGTAGGAAGAACTTTCCTCCTTTCAAAATAACCTGCCAATAATGAGCATAGTCCGATTTTCTTTGATCATACTTTGGTGCAGATGATTTAGCATGATCGGTATGAACATAGTAATAACACATGATGCGGTAAAATTAATTTAATGTTAAACTTTGCATTTCCCCTTCAAATGGCCTTTTAGTAGGAATCCCAAAGCTTTGGGGTTCACCTATAATACGTGTGGTATGTACACGAGGTGAGTATATGGCCAGGTTGTGCGCTAAATAATTGCGGAAGAGCTTTTATAACCGCAACGTATAATTTGTTGCACGGAAATAATTATTATCCTTCGTTCATCAAAAATGATTGGAACATGTTGGAACTCTCTCTTGTTCTCTCGGTTTTTGGGGCATTTTTTAAAAAATTTGGTGAATATTTAGTAAATACAGATAGAAGTAGTTTAGCGTCTAACTCACTCTGTCAACTTATTAATTATTTGTATTCATTTGAATCATCATTATCAATCTGACGATCTGAGTATTTATTTTTATTATCATCCAAACGTTCGTCTTCCTTTGAACAGAGTATCAAAGTACAGAGCCATGGCAAGTCTATAGTAAAACTGTTATATGTACTCTTTTCCGCGGCCAATGCAATTAAAACTTTGACCCAAGGCAATTGCTTTGATTGATCAATTTACTGAAACTTTTTCCAGCATAATTGAAAGTGCACCTGATAAAGGTCCTCAAGCTTTTCAATTTGTAATCGGTTAAGTTTATACACGTAAAATATGCACTACGTAAATAAACCTACATTAATTTACCATTCATGGTCTTCCAATGACAATAATATTTACAATTTAGCAAGCTGGAATAAATTATCGCTCGAGGCAGATTGATTATAGTTTTATGCGGACTATAGGGGACTTTGGGAACATAGCAAAATTTTTTAAAAAGGTCTGGAAATTTTTTGTAATTACGGCGCGACGGTAAGAAAAATATCCAAATTGAATTTTCCTGCCTCACGTAAGCCTTCAATTTTTGAAATCAAACATTTTGATTGAAAAGTAAGGCCCAAAAAGTTGAACAGCTTCATTATTGAACGTATGCATGTTACTTAATAAACTTCTGTTCGTAGTTTCCGTAATAATAAACAAATTATAGCCAGAAGCTAGAATCTGCTTTCTGCCTTCTTGAGGATCATAACTTTCCGGAACAGATGGATTTACATAACATTGTAATAATAAAGGCGGGGACTCAGATTCATGTCTTCCTTTATTTTGGAATTAACTTATTTGCCTTAACCATCATTATTTTCGACAAATATTTGATTAATTCCATCAAATAATGGAACATGCTCGACGTAACAAGATAATTGATACTTAGTACAGGATGCTATAATTCTTAGGAGTGAAGCTTCAGGCCCTTTGTTGTGTTCACAAACACACGGAAATATCACAACAACGGTGCTTCGATAAAGCTTCGCCGTTAAAATGATTACTCATCATTATGGATGCACTTTCAACAGCAACACGGCTTCGTAATTTTTTATACCAAATATAAAAAACCGAAAAACCATGACTTCGGTCATTTCCGAATTTTAAGAATTTCCTTGAAAGCAACTATGTACACGAAAGTTTTCTTTAGATAGAACATGTGTATGCGATTTTCAATCTAATGATTATTCAAATCTTGAATGACTTTCCGACACAGGATTCTTTTATTAAGTATCAATTTTTGTTAGATACTGTCCCCAGTCCCCACTGGGTGTATTTTTTGCAGCAAAGTCGAGAATTCAGGAAACTTAGCTTATTTGCATTTGCCGTTTTTACAAATACTCGAGTGATATAATTCTGCTAGAAAATAAATAGAAACTTAATTCGAGTCCCAAAAATATCTTTGCCTCCATTGAAACTGCAGCAAATTTTATCTGCAGGCAGTCTTGGATATAGTTGTCCAGTATTACTGATGAGGGTAAATAAAAGCAGACGAAATAAGCTGGAGATGATTTGAATTCCCAGATTTTCCTAGCTTCCACAAAGTTACACTTTCGAAAAATGGACTTGAACTAAAATACAGAAGCTAAAGGGAAGCATTTTGAAGAGCTGTCGTTGTAAGAGGATTACATTAACACATTTCCTACTTTGTCAGCCTCAAAATATTATTTATATTATTTGTTATCATTATTTATTATTATAGGTCTCAGTTCACCCAACTGGAATATTTTTCTTCCACGATTGTATATATTCCACGACCAAAATATTTCAAGTTTGAAAGTGTCACCTGTAAGATCAATAATTTTATGGCCTGTACTTGTTCACCCAAATGTTTATCAACCACAAAAAAATCAACATCAAGACAAGATTATGAATTTTTAGCTTGTCAAATTCAGCGAGTGTGCAACAATCCTACAGTTCCAGCTTCTAACTTTAGAATCTCATCGCAAATGTACAAAATATACTGCCGTTCCAGTGCTGTGCTCGACAAACATGTTCACAGAGATGAGCTTCATGCAGTAAACTATTGTTTACACAAGTTCTATGAGTAAACTACAAGATAATGATGGCGCTTCAGTTCAAGGAACAAGAATAACAAATCAGTCGCTTCTGGGAGTTGTTCCACCCGTGTGGTATAGAAAACATGGAAAGAAAAATATTCAAAGGGATAATTTTTTGTCAATGAATTTATTTTTGACGATTTAATTGAAATTAATTTTGGATGATATTCTCCTGTCAACTTTTTAAAAGGATGACGTTGTCACTGGTAAATATTTTTCCTGGTTATGGTTACATATTTTGTACAGAAATTTTTGAACAAAAAAATTTTTGTTCAAATTATTTGGGGACGAGAAAAACAAGAAAAACATTTTCCATGGGTTTTCGAGCCTCTCAAAAATAACAAATACAATTTATTCTGACACTTCATCCTTCAACTCTCCATCTACATAAAAGTAAATGGAAAAAAGCGTCAAATATCGAGCTGCTCATCTCTAAAAGATTGAGTTTGTATTCCATAAATATGACACAACATATCTGTAAAACTGATGGTTTCGCATTTACTAAAAGTAAAGCTTGCTGATTTAATATTCCTCCTATATTTTTGAAAGTAGAAGTTGCGACGAGGCACCTTTTTTCAAACGAAGGAATCAAAAGTTTTGTCAGTCATCCTAAAAGGGAACTAGGCTATGGTCCATACGTGCAAGTGTAAGGAACATGCACCAATTCAACATGCACTACTTCACCAAGATCTAAGAAACCTTAGGCGCATATGAAATATTTAGTTACTGTTCATACGATGGTTCTCCCTGTCTACATAGATTGAATAGCATTACAAAAGCACGTCTAAAGAACAGCAAAAGTTGTAGAAAATTCTTTTGAAAATTAAGCCAAGCTTTTTTTGTCTAGAGAATAAATTCAACTTCATTAGAAATATATTTGCAATCGTTAAGGTTATTAGTACATATGTATAAACCTGTACACCACCTATAGACAGAGACGAGCCTCTATTTCTATCTCTTCCGCTTATATATATGTACGCTGAAATAATATTTGATTTCAACATTAACAATATTGGATGTCCCCTTTATAGTAGACTTTATTTTTTACCCTTTAAGTGGTTGCAGTTAAAAGGAAGTTCGTTAACAACGAATATGGATAAAGGTGTTCATGTATCTTCATGTTCTATCTGTTCTATGATGAAACCGTTTCCGTGTCAATTCATCCTGAGTAGCTTAAGAGGTTCCAGTAATTATTTTAGAACTAGCCACTCGTATGAAATCGATAGGTCTTCACTTGAGTGGTGCAGGAGCTGAGTGTTGAGCACTTGAGTGTATTTTAATCTAATTTTCAAGCTAAGTGGTTCTTAGTACTAGGTCCATATTATTTCTAAATTCCGTACTACTCAAAAGAAGTTCACCGTTTTTATTAATTACTCCTCCTGCCCACAGCACTGCGGTGAACGGCATAAAAAATGTTCAATTACACATCATTTTTATTTTAGTAACCAAATACTTTCATTCCAGCAACCTGTTTTCGTAGCGTCGATTGGAGGTACCACAAAAAAATCTTGGTTGCAGTGTGTAGGACTTTTTTTTATTTATTTCCCAAGTGCTACAATTTCCAAATGTAATAAACTACGTGCTAATTTTGAGAAATGGGTAGTTTTAAATAAATTAGTTACGAAGAGTGAAGTTTTTCGGTAGCGAAATTATCGAAACTAATTTCCAGGTCATTTTTAAGGTGCATTAATGGAGCCTGAAGTAGCTATTTCACTCCAACTTTAGTTTCTAATGGAACCATTAGTGTCATTTGCATGTACTACGTATTTTCACAAATAAAGATTTCTCTCTCTGGCGTCGAATTGTCCTGTGCACATTGTTATTCGTATATGTTTAACCTGTCAGGATGTTATATATACATCCGGACAGATTATGTAAATCGCCTGTGCACTTTGCACAAGGTGTGAATACGTAATTTTAAGCCTCAAGAGAAAATATGCATTAAACTATATTTATCCCTCACGGGGTTTACCATTCCTCTTTAGATGGACTCACAGGAAAATGCTAACATATTCTGTGTAGTTTATATAAATGTCAATACGAAGAAATTTTATTAGGGTTGTAAAAGTCAATGCCAATATGCAATAACTATTATCATAATCAAATGTCCAGTCCAAGGGGTTTTGGGTACTCCAGTTTAAAAAAACCTACAGGTAAAAAGGGCTTTAGACAATAGGTTGGTGCTGCAACGACGCTACATGAAGCAGTGAGTGAAGATTTTGTCAAGTTTCTCCAACCTCTGTTCCTGGAACTTAGCAGAAGGGTCACCGAGACAAAGAACTGGGAAATTTTTCTGTCTTCCACTTTCCCTTTTCTCCCTCTACCCTTTTATAGTTGTTATAACATTTGCCAATCTATTTTTGGAGAAATACAAGGGTATTATGTAAGGGGATTAGGAGGAAAGCAAAAGCAAGTTTTTACTTTAGTAAACTATCACGGAGACGTTACACAAATTCAAGGGTCAATGATCACTGTGTCCAATTTCAACTCTAATATTTCTCCCTTAAATAACCTGGCAGCATATTTTGGCATTTTATCATTGTAATTTCATTTAATAATATAGCAGTACTCTAGGAATAAATGAGTACAAGATTTATAGTTTAAACATAAGTGATACAATACAATGGTAAAAAATAGAGGTGCCGAAACGAGTCTTCAATTCAATTACTTAAAGGTGAGTGGCTTGGGTTGTTTTCCCTAGTGCCTCAGTCCCAATAAGCCCCTTGCTTTCTTTCTTCGCCTATGCTCTTTGCTTCCATGCTTGACTCAATGTTTCTCATTCCTTTCTACCTCTTGCATTTACTCTCATTTTTCAGGAGCTTTCACGTTGTTCGAAGAAATTCCAAAACTCGTACGGATACCGAATTAAGTACACAATAGGGACGATCCAGCGAGGGGAATCCGAGTATGTAATTATATTTACCCCCGATTTTGTTGGAAAAACTCCTTATGCTATCTTAGTGCTCCAATGATTCTAAAATAAATTACCAATTAAATACACTTCAGCGTCCCTATTACTCCTGGAAAGTCTTGTTGTATTGAATGAGGAAAAGCACGGAAATAAAGTCAACATGAAAATATAGGAAATGATCTGCTAGTGAGATTACGAGGCAAGGTATTGAGGCGTGGGTGTAGTTATCAGAGATTAGGTGTTGTACTCGCTACGAAAAAACATACGTATATACATATGAATTGATCGTGGGAGTGAACACTTCATTCATTGAGAAACCTACTTCCAGTCAGTAGGTTGCTGCAATCAATTATATTTTCAATTGAAATTACAAAATCCGGGAAAAATAATTACTATTTTCCCAGCTGCGCTGTAGAGTGTTGATGACTGGTGTTAATTCCCTGAATGTTGCTTGTTTTAAACTATATATAAACTTCGAATTAATCCGTCACATATTCTATACGAAGTTTTTACCTGCATTTACTTCAGTAACCAGTAGTATTTTATTTATGTAAGCTTTGAAAATTAATGACTATTAAAACATAATATAGCAGAAGTAGTCAATTGCTCTAGAAAGTCCAGACCACCAAATACCGTTGCGCAAAGGCGAGGCTGCGGCTACAGAGCAAAAATTTGTCAAGCAAATTCTTACAGTTTGTACTTCGTATTGCTGTTTATTATTTTCACTGCTGGTTTTTTCTAAAATTGCACATTATATTGTCATATTATGCCATAACACTAACCTATGACATCCTCATTCTTCTAAAAGGAGACCTTTTATCCGCTATTGGAAGTATTACAATATTTGCAAAACCACAAAATTCTCGCAATGCTAATAATTATAAAAGTTCAAGTCGTGGCTGGACAAAGCTACTATTTATATCTGATCCAAGTTTAGGACTTGGTTGGTTTTGCAATCCGCTTCGTTAAAATTTTCTGCTATTATTATAAACACTTGATAAATAAATAATAATAATTGAGGTCAATAAGATCTAAAATTAACATTACAACTTAACTGGAACAAAAGTCGATCGCAAGAGGATTGTTACTAACATCATAAAACTAAGTGGATACAAAAACTAGATTTGAGCCCGATTATTTTATCATGATTGTTGAGAATAATTGATCATTAATGAACCCTGAATTACTTATTTCCATTACCAGTAATAAGTACGTTGATTACTGTGGACTGCTCCAGTATAAATATTGAGATAAGAAGGTAAATATTGCTTAAATCAATAGTATATCTTGGGATACATGACCCTGTATGGGGAATCTTCTAGTTTTCTATGGCGGACTGTGTACTTTTCCAGTGCTAACATTCCTCGTGAGTTAGTTTGTCGTGCGAAGTATGGTGATGCAAATTGAATATGATAAATACATTTAAAACATACACGTATAAGATGCGATACCTTGCAATTGAGTTAAAAATTCCATAAAAGCAGGAGTAAAAAATACGTATAGTAAGTATTTCTTACCGAATATTCTAAGAAAATTGATGACGCTCCTATATGTGAGCTTATAGATGATATTTTTATTACTTTGTATTGCAGTTTCTCGTCTTCCTACACCATCACCATGGATAACTGCCCTACTCCTGCTCCTACCTACGCTGTTGTTATCTTATTAGCATTACCTAAAAACTTCAAGGTGATGGCAGGTGCGGTTCTTATGCACATTCCATGTTCAAGTCTGCCGATTACGTACATTAAGCGATTATGTAAAGTATCGCAATTCTGGTTTTGATAAAATGATTTGATTGGTAAAAAAATAATATAATTAATATAGTTACTTTTTTTGTCTAACTTCACTAAAAAAAGTAGGGTTGTTTGGGGTTTCAATATCCTTGACAACGAAACTATATGAGAGTCCCCATCCGAGTCTGCGGATGGTTTTGGTCTAGTTATTGTTATTAATGTAAAACTAAACGTAACCTATGAAATCGAGCTATTTTTACGATTGAAATAATAATTTTTTATTGTAAATCTCATTCTCCTATGGTCTATACCTCCGTAAACACTATCTTGAGACGTCTCTCCTACTACTTGGTCCCAGTTTCTTCTTTTTTCATACTGCTTTTATTTATTTGAAAATTGAGAGTGTATTTTGATAGCTAGAATTACTCCTACTAAGAAGAGCTTGAGATCGAAAGTAAACAAATATTAATACATGCTGGTATTCACACCGCGCGCGACGATGATGATCGCTTAAAGTATGAAAGATGATGAAGTTGAATAAGTAGCTGTGTTTAAATAGAATAATAATTATTACCAACTCATTTAAAATTCCTAGTATGTTTTATGTAAAGAAGTCTACCCCGTTACTTTCCTCACATGCATCAAATCTCTTAGTTTGGAAAGTGCTGGTAATGTTATGTCTGCCCCTAACTTTCTTCCAGGTAATAGACTCACAAATCATCCTTTAACATGGTTTACCAAAGTACCATATAATGTCCCTTAATTAAAAAGATTTTATCCGTGAAAAGGTTTTGAAATTTATTAATTACATATTAAGGTCACAGGAGCACATCTATTGAATGAGTTGTACACATTGAGCCTGAAAATACTGCCTAGAAAGTACATACATATTTCGAAGGCTAGCAAAAACCTGAAGAAGATTCATATAAGTAGCCTAAGTAAAGGGTGAAGTGCTAGAGAACGACTGATGGAAACTTGGGGCTATACATTAAGTGCTAACAATTGCATTAAAAGTTTTACCATCTTTTATAGGAGCCTGCTAATTCTCCTGAGCTGTTTGGCTTGCCCTTAATTCTTTAGCCACTCCACTAAAATCTACTTTCTCTCTTAGACTTCAGTTCATTTTTGACCAAAATCTAAGTGTGTCACCAAATAGGAGGAAAATAATTTTTTTCAATATGAGAAACATCTGCATCATTTTTCTAAATTTCAGCTCCTTACCATAGAGGCTACAAACGAGCTTGAAGTGCATTTGCTCCCACTGGAGTTAAACGGAAGACACTCTTTCCTAGAAGCTCTGGAGTTAAAAAATTTAAATATGCATGCACGAACATGACCAAAATCGAAAACGGTACAAAAAATGACGGAGATTTTTATAGGGGGAGGAATCATTGCATTATAATGTACGCACGAACTAAAGGAATTTTGACTGACCGAAAAGCGAAACTTTCCCTCCCATAGGGCCGTCCAGTGAAAGGCCCGACGTACTTAGAAAAGCCCGTAATTATATGTATTATTATCACTATAGTAGATAAGTAAGATGAAAGGGATTTTTAAAACCAGTCTTGTGTAGCAATGTAGTTGTAACTATGTTCAATGTAAAGCAACAACTAATTATGTTTACAAAAGCCTTTTGGTTTCCCTTGTTTGTAAAGAGAATGCTCATTAAAATCAAGAGTGCACATGCATACTTGTGTAGGTGTTCCAATAGTAACAGATAAATCATTTAAGGAATTCAAATTTAATTATCCTCCTGGCAATTTCAAAGTTGGTTCCGAATCCTATGATAGACGATAGTTGTAGAAAGTGCAGGTGTGCATACGTTTGTATATGGCCTTAGTAAGCATTTGTATGCTTTCATGTGTACTGGACCAACTATGTAATAGCTCAGCATCTTTCCATTCTATTCCTTCTAATTTCCAAGTAAAGGTGACATAATAGAAAATTCTTTACACTTAGCTATTTTCATTACGTCCGAAGTGGAATTACCAGGAATGGATTTGAAGTCAGTGTGGTGAATTCAGGAGCCGTAACGGATGGAAATTCTAAGGTTACGAAAGGATTCCAATGCGGCAATCGCCTACAAGTCACTCGTCGTGTATATCGTAGTGCAGAGAAATCTTTACTTCTTTTCTAACAATAAGCAGAAAGTTCTGGAGATAAAGTCGTTTCGTGTTGTCCGTGCAACACGATGGCAAGCCAAGTATCTATGTATGT
The DNA here is from genome assembly GCA_034693705.1 of Spatulosminthurus flaviceps. Taxonomy (NCBI): domain Eukaryota; kingdom Metazoa; phylum Arthropoda; class Collembola; order Symphypleona; family Sminthuridae; genus Spatulosminthurus; species Spatulosminthurus flaviceps. Next base: position 14,819 of record JAQFXU010002442.1, read on the forward strand.
AGATATGTAATAATTACTACAGCCGTAGCGCAGGCAACATAAAAAAAGCTCCTCTGAAACATGAACTGAATGTTGACTACCTCCTGCTGTCCTTATTAATTCCTGTCATTTTCGTTTCCCGCAATGAAATTAATATTTGTAAATAGATAGCTCTGCCATAACAATTTTCTAGGACAAAGTTATTTCAAATGCAATAATAATAATTTTATTATCATCAATGCTTACTTTCCACAAGGTTAGTGCAGCTCTTATGACTTCTTGCTATGCATCACAGCAATTTTACTGAGCAATATAATATTTGCCTTTTTCCTTAATATACAACGGCACAATGCAACAGCTGCAGTTAAAATTACAGAATATTGTTATTGGCGTTTTATTTAAACCTCAGTAAAATAATAACTTGCGGGAGATCCGGATTCTGTTAATCTTAAAATATTTTCTTTATTGTGAAATATGGACACTGGTTTTATTCAGCAATGCCAACCTCGAAAAATTTTCTTTTCAAAGATTCACATTCTCAACGAAGGGTCAAGGGTCGAATCTGAAAATCTTCCCTCTCTGCTGTATGATGTATCTTTCACCGTATGAGATTAGCTGAACATTTTTCCCGAAGCACTCCTGTGATTTAAGGCTCAACAATATCACCCACTGACCATTGAATATACATATATATATTTATACTCCGCCAACCTTCAGACTAGACGTTCCCCTAACCCTTCATCCAATTTCAAATTAAACTTTTCATTCGACCACCAATATGAAAGTCCTGCTTATGTTACTCTCCAGAGATGAACACCACAGACCACGGAGCAAACACTTGAAAGAATGGGATGTAACCAATAACAATGTTTGACTTTCGGTTTCATACCTAATATCTGGGTTGGTGGCCCTTCAGCGTGTACATATTTAAATACTCGAAAATGAAAAGTGTCTGTGAATGTCCGTCAGAAAGAATTTCAAAGAGATTTCTACCGAAGTGATCCCGGTTAAAATAATGGTTTTGAAGCTATCCAATCGCTCAAATTATCCAGTTATAAATAAAATAAGGCTCATAAACTGATCCTATTGACCTTTATCTTGGTATTGTTTTTATCACTGCAACCTCCACTGGACTAATTTATGGCGTAACGTTAAAATGCAGAAATTTCGGCAAAAGAGCTGTAAGCTTTGATTGCAGGAGCTCGTTCAACCTTAAAATATTCATGCCCATGGTAATAGCTTAATGGGATGCGGTTACATCAACCATGTACATACATTCTCTTCGACCCGGTTATACTGACGACTTCAGTACTGCGACCTTGGAAGTGCATTTCTAGCCCATTAAGGTCTGATAAGGTGCTTTGAATGATTTTCATTCTAAATCTTACTGTTTCAGAACTAATCCTAAAGTCTTAAGTGCCTGATTTCCAGTATCTTTACATACGAAGTTATAGTCCTAAGAATCCGCTATTTGTTCTTTCAAAGAAACCCACACAAAAATTCAATCATGTTAAAGTTTGGGTCCGTGCATTTCTAAAGGGATATTTCACATATTGCTTTTGCGTAGTTTTTGAGAAAGGAAACTTTTTCTAGACCACCAATCAATGTTCATTTGCTTTAAGAGAAGTAACTCTTGAGATGGATTAACTCTTTACCTCAAAAACTTTACTTTAGTTGAAGCTTATTAAAGAGAAATATATCATCTTTTAGTCTGATAATTGTTAGGCTGTATATTTAGTGAATGAAGCCCATACTTTGTAGTTGAAACAAAAATAATTTTTTTTCGATATTGGAAAAGCATCAATAGCAAAAAAAAATGATTGAAGAAGCAAAAGTTCGGTAAAACAAGCGCTGCATTATTATTATAAAAGTTTGTTTTTATAGGAGAAGATATTCTATCTTAAGTTCTACCTTTGCTGGACATTGAAGAGGTTTTCAATTGACTAAGTAACATTAATTATTCAAACTAGTCTTAAAAGTACCTTATAACATAGTAGATTATTTCCTACAGCTAGGGGTAGCAAACCTTGCCAAGAATTCGAGCCTTGAATTTTTTTTGTATGCGGAGATATTAGTTGCTAGGAATGTTCTTTATTGGATTTTATTTTTATGGAGAATCTAACCCGTAAAAGCGAAATATGGATCCAAACAAGTGGAAATAGAAAGGCGGCAGACACCCGTGGGATCCTGGACTCAGCATTTTTATATATTCCTAACAGATCGTAAGTTTGGAGATGCAATTGACGTTTTTCATGCTGCCAAGGCAAAGCATATAAGTACTGTAACATACTAATGGTTACAACATCTTGAAATGTGAAATAAAAATGGGGCACTAACTTCCAACGTCATAATTTTCGTCTCCCTTGAGCTCTGATATATGTATTTTAGAAAACAACCGACTGAGATTTTGTTGGCTCAAGCCCATGCATAGTATTCCAGTTCGTAATAAATTAAATAAAAATATTAGGGAAGATTATTTGCGAATTTGGTTGTAGTGCATAAATCTACAAGGTTCATGGTTCAAGCACAGAAGTATTCACTATGTGCACAAATAATTAGTTGTCCCTCCTCAAGTTACGAAAGCTCACTACACTCAGTCAGAAAGGGGTGAGGAAATTTAGAAGATCAAGGCAAATCCATTGAAGCTTTGCTCCCACTTTTAAAGTGCTTGCACACCTTCAAACTCGGATTTTCATCAAGTCTTGCTTCCTGCTTATAAACAGAGGGTAATGAAGCAACTAGAGTTCCATGGTTCCAATCTACAGAGGAATGAATGTAAATTCAGTGGAAGACATGCTTTCACATTTCAAGTTGCCCCAAACGGATGTAAATTTTTAGCGTTTCTTTGAATTTTCCTTCGTAGATCTTTAGACTTTCTTCAAAATATTGCAAATGCTGAGGAAGAATGTAAAAAAATCAGCTTTGAAGTAAGATTTACCAGTACCGAATGTGTTATTGTGAGGGGTTACAGTTCTAACCACAAATCATCTCTGCTAGAACGATTTCCAGGGAAATCAAAAGCATTTTGTAATATGTTTTCATGTTTTGTAATATATGTTTTGTAATAGGGACCGGTGCGTTAACTCCTAAGGACAATAGCTAGTGCAATGACTGAAAAAGTGACACTTACCGGCTAACTGTAAGATAACACAGAACAAAGTTCTGATATTTTGCTCCAGAATTTGAGAAACGATTGCTGCTTTCAGAAATTCACGAGAAATAAACTTTCCATGGAATGATTTCAAAATACGACCTCAGGTTATTATTGCTTCACGTCAGTACTAATTTCATGGCCTACATACTCACTTGTCAAAATGATAATTACCATCAGGTTCTTTGGTATAGTTGGCACACTTGCAGCAAAATGAAAGTTTAAACAAGATAATATATATTCACATTTTATGCAGAGTTTTCAAAGTTGTTGTGTTCTTTGGCACGTGGGAGTGTTAGAAGGGTATGAGATAGAAGTTGCTGGGAAAGCCGAGAAAACACAACTAACCGAAACTCTCCTCAGTTTTCCCCTCAAGACGAAACTGAAGAGAGAAAGCAACGAGTCAAAAGGTAGTCTTCCCGCAGAAGCGATCACATTCTCCGGCAACTACAAACACAGAAACACATTGAGAAGAGCGCAAAAGCCCAACGTTTTCTCCGGGTGGGTTTAGAGAATGGCCCTAGTACAGATACATGACTCACAAGGTGTGTCTTCCAAGTGCCACCATCAGCATAGGCTTTTCAAGAGTAGTATCTATCATAAGTCTGTATGAGGGCCCTTGGATTTCGAATAATCGAAATGGTAAAGTTTTGCGTTATTTGTTTTTGTAAAATATCATATTTTATCCCCCCCCTCAAGTCATGTACTTTGATAATTGCCATACATCCATGCAATTAGTGGAGCATCTCAAAATTTACAGCCTAGTAAAAATTAAGGCGCCACAAAGATTTAGGGTCGACATGCTTGAAAAGCCCTCGCCGACAGCTTCCGAAGGGTATCCACCACCACCACATAAAATTCAGAGTATGAAACTTGGAAACCGACCATTGCACCAGTCAGGTGAAGGGTATCATGTCCTTTCTACTTCTTTCTCCTTTGTGTAGATGCTACAGGCAGAATGCTTGGAGGATGTTGCAAGGTACCACACTACTTGTACATGTAAGTGACTTCAATAGGAACTTGTGAGTAGGAATGAGTGTATGAAATTCGACTCCGTCGGTCGTCTTTCCTAAGAAAGTAAATGCTACTAGGGAAAGCACGAAATGCTCCAAGAGTACAATTCGTAGACTTCGACTTACAGTGTATTGTAACTGCATAAAATTGAAGCTATTTTTACATTTCTCTACCTTCAAATGACGTCCACTTGGAAACTATTTTGATAATAAGACTGAATTAAAGAAGTCATATAAGCGTGTATTTAATTTTCAAGTGTAATTATATTTAGGCTCATACCGCTGTGCTGAGTTGGAGCACATAAAGGGAAACTTGGTTTCTGAATATTGTCAACGTTACTTTTATGAATAGCAGAGCAATTTACCTCAATCTTACTTAGCTCAAACATTCTGAATGAAACTCATTGTCAGTAGGGAATTTCAAAACTTTTCAGGGCAAATAGAATTTTAATCCACTCTCAGTCTCAGTTGGTACTACACATCAATTTACTCTAACAACGCTAAAAAGATTTATGAAAGCAGAAAATGACGGATGAATCTCGGGTTGAAAATATGCCAGACATATTAACATCATTAGTTGATAATTATTTTGGCTTTTCCCAAAGCAGAATATAAATAACTAGTGCGCGATCATTCAGAACCAAAGGGCAGGTATGGCTTTAGCTATCCGTTTGTATTGATGTTTCACGTTCCGAGGTTATTTTCCGCGTGCTTTGTTTTCATAAATTCTATTTTGCGTGGATTTTAATTAGCGCAAATGCTTACCTACGGACAGTATATGCTTAACATGAGTGCCGATTCATTTGAACAAAACCAAAGAATTATTCATTAATTTTTGTTATGATTCGTTATGATTTGGATTTGTCAAGGAGAATCTGTTTTCACAATGCTAATACGCGACAGCATCAAATTTTTCTTCCCAATCTAGTAAACAGACATTCATAATTTTAAAATTAAAAGTCGTCGCTTCGCACGATTCATGGCGCCCCTAAAGGGGTGCTTCCGCGAAGGGCGAATTGTTTCTCCTGAAACTGCCCGACCGATTTAGACCAAATACGAACAAAACATTTTATTGCAACCGGTTGAGTAGTTCCGGAGCATGTGTTCCGGAGCATAGAACCGTGTTCGCGGACATACTGACGTACGGGCGTACGAATGCAAGGACGCACGCACACCTTAGGGTCTTTCATAGGGACTTTCAAATATTGATATTAACTTGGTTACTAAGGAATCCATGTTAGGTTTCTTATTCAACTTTTTGGGAAGAGGGGTGAAAGAGGCTTCAATGCCCGGCTCTTTACAGAAAGCAGACCAACTAGATCAGCAAAATGATTCCTCTCGATGAAGAATTTCATGCTTATAGGCCACCTGGCCTAGTAGACTTGAGGAATGTTTGCAGCCTGCTAGGAAGTAATAATTTTTTTATGTGTATCTCCTTTGGATCCATTTCTCATTGGGGGAGTAAGCCATTTTTAGGGCGGCGTCAGCCCCCTTATAAAATAGCCTTGTCTGTACATCCGTACGTCCGTACATCCGCACTTCAGTACGTCCGTACGTCCCTCCGCACGATAACGCAAAAAATGCTTGACCGATTTCGTTCAAACTTTTTCTGAGCATTACTTAGGGTCATAGCTCGGAAGAGTTCGTTAATGGTCAAAATCGGTCCGCGTGTTCGTCCGCAAAAAAATTAAAACGAAAAAACTATTTAAATTATTTTTTTTCTCCTAAACTATTCATCCGATCTCAATGAAACTTTTTACACATATAAATAATAATAAATGGGGGGTTTATACTCCGATATATACCCGCAGGTCTGACAGAGTTTTCTTATTCCTCCTTTATTTCCA
>JAQFXU010002443.1:0-20795 GCA_034693705.1 Spatulosminthurus flaviceps
CATATCCTATTGGTTTATTCTTTACTGACTGGTTACTGCTTGATGGTATCCGTTATTGAAAATCAATGTATGTACACCATATACCTTAATAAATATAATACATAGAAGCTCTGAAATGTAGCTTCCACAGCAACAACCAAATATTGCATCTCGATATAAGTGGACAACAAAATAGATTTAAATGGCCATTTTGCTTGTATAATGTTAAAAATTCGGCTTTTTTCCAAATCTCAATCCCTCAGCACTTTTCAGTTCAATTTTGGAATGCTATAAGGATTTTTGAGAACATTTTTACAAAATCGAATCTGCCAGTTTTAATAAACTGCCCGAATTTCATGATGCTGGCTAAATCGCGCGGTGTTGCATTAATTTAACACAAAGTGATTATATTAATTTAGGTTAGGTATCAATCCTCACACAGTGATTTTATTAATTTAGGCTACGTTAGGTTTCAATCCCCACAGGAAAATTCTGCTATGAGCTTAGGTTTTTATCTCCAGAAAGTTATTATATTATTTTAGGTTAGGTTAAGTTCCAATCACCAGATTGATTCTTCTATTTAAGGACAACTATTAACAACTATGGAATGTATGAAAGAGAGAGAGAGAAACGACGGGGATGGGACTCTCATCTGGTTGTGGAGTCAGTGGAGGTATGCAGATCAGGTCTTGATAACATCCTTAGTTCACCTCATCCATGGATTGCCGGTGATAGTCAAATCAGTTCTGAACTCTCCAGCTAGTGTAACCGTCCTTCCAGCTCTCCTACCATACATTCCGCAACAGCCAGTGTGGTGGGGTTTATCATGGTAGATCGAATCCATCCCATTCCCTGGCCGAGGCCTTCACCACTGGACTAAACTGGCAAATCGACTTAGATTATACATGCATTAATAATAGTAATAATAATGAACTTTATTCACGTGTTAAAAAGCAATAATATTACATTGTTTTCGTTGCTTAACACCTAATGCTAGTATAAATGAGGCAAAAATTAATGAAAATGATTTCAACATTTCGACATTCATTGTCTGACTTTAAGGACTGTTTTTCTTGGTTGATTTTGTTGCGACTGGCCTTGTAATTAATCCAGTCGTTGAAAGATTTCGTTTTGTTTGCTACCTCTTTAAGTTTGTCACGAAGATTCATTAACTTTTCTATTTCTCTGGTCAACCATTTAGGTTTCTGTGCTTTCACTCGAATAGTTTTTACTGGTGCATGTAAATTTAGGATATGGGTCAGGACGAATATAAAGATTAATGCATGAGTTTCCAATTTTAAAAACGTTTCGTTAGTACTATTTGTCACTTGGCAGAACATAGGTTATATTAGACGCATCTAAAACTTGTTTTGATGTGGGTGAAATGGAGTTAAGCTGGGTTCAGGGGATGTGGAAGTGGGTTCAGTTAACTCCGTTGTTTTTAGTTATGGACTAGGTGGATTCAGAGATTTTACAACATAGTAGGTTCAATAGAATCAGGTTTTCTTAATACCCTGGACTGTGCTTTGTGATTGGAAAAAATAAACATACTTCTCAGCAAAGAAAATTGCCTTTGAAAACTTCGCCGCTTGTAAGGGAGCTTTCCATTGGGTCTCATGAGTACTTGTGCCTTTCATGCAACGACACAGCACGATTCTTCTACTTTCGCTCAATTTATTTTGCTTTATGATAGTCATTATCTTGTGTGCTTTCTCAATGTTTTTTCTCTCCTAATGTTTTATATATTTTAGCGTAACAATAAAGTTAAACCTCCATTAACTATTGTTAAATTATAATAAAATATTTTATTAAATTCGGTATTGTAAGTTTAAAATCATTCCATTCTTGTGGAAATTTTTACTCTCAAATCCCAATGGTAAATTGGTGCACTCTTTGTCAGCACTTCGGACGTCACAGATTGACTGAACAATATAGAAGCAGGTTTTTTCAAGTATTTATTGAAAAGTATGTTAGTTTTACCGGAATTCCACCATTCTGATTTTGGGTATGCATGTAACGAGAGACAATAATTCCAGTAAGAACAACATTTTAGGAGCTGATGAAAAAACAACTCACAATCAGCACCAGCAGTAGAAGGAGGGCGATTTTCCCATCCAGTTAAAGAGCCAGTATGCAACAAGCGAAAAAGAGAAAATCTATACGAAAAAAGTTTCAATCTCACTTGTTTACCCAATTTACAAAATTATGGAGTATGGAGGTATTTTCATATCTTTGGTATGACGTTTACGCTTCGAGTGGTTAAAATAACATTTCTGCATAGATGCAGGATGCAACGGTCAAAATCCAAATTGCCAGTGAGTGTATCCTGACTTAAATTTTCTACGTAATATTGAATGCCAATCTGACCTCCAAATGTTTCATTTTGTTCCGACGGTTCTTCCATTCGGTCTGACAAAATTTGTTAAAAATCACTTCGGGGAATACAAAAGGACTCAATTGTCGTAAAATTTTTAATCCAACTCATAACGCGAAATGTACAATTACGAAGAATAGTAGTCTGATTGATCTTAGTTTAGAAATCCCGACCCGCTTACTAAATGGTCTCCACGAATAATCAGATTTGTTTTCCTCGGAAAGCCTGGGACTACATGAGAATATTTCTCAAGTTGTCCCCATCTTTCCGAGGAAAAAAATCTGAATCATTGACAAATCATTGAAGAGGTCAATAAAGTACCCTCTCCAATTTTTGAGTACCTCAAAAAAGCGTAACAAAAATAGATTATACAACACATGTAGTGAGGAATTTAACATAAGGTTTATACCTATATACATTAATCACATCCCTCCTTTTTTTCCATTCAAAAATATAAAATTGATGTGCAATGCGATGATCGAAAAAACACGAAGCTTTCATATTCATATATTGGAGCAATCCAATTGAGATTTTGAGATATTGAGAATGTAGCAGTTTGTCAAAGAGTTCCAATTTTCCAATGTCAACACACTGTAATACAATAACCTAAATCCATTTTAATTATTAAGGCAATGACCAATATATATATAGATATAAACGTACTTTTACCTTCACCATTCGCAAACTCTATTCACTTAAGTGTCAATGTCTTCGAAGATTAAAAAAAACACTAACTGGAGAAAACAATTTGTACATACACTCCTAGCCTGTGGTCAGTTTCTGTCCATAAAATAATCAAAGTATTACAGCTACATACTTAAATAATACCAAAATTTTCATTAAACATAATGAGACTTACTCAGGGCAGACTGAACCTTCCTGACCCCGTACCAAACGAAGACTTACACTTGTACCTACATTCATTCAAACCCAAGAAACTCCAAAGTATTTTAACCATATCCGCAGTTAAAGGTCCGTCAGTTGTCGTATCTGATTCAGTCAATGAGCGTGTAAAGCGTAAAGGACAACTTTGTTTACAAATGAGTGTGAAGTACCCCTCACATGCCCAATTTATCCGTACCTGAGGAAGAATGAATAGAGTTAATTGACTCAATTTCGTCCCATCACAAAGGTACAACCCTTGTGGGGGCATTTTGATGGTTTTTCGTTGGAATGATTCAGTAAGATAACAAAGGCTAAACTACGAAGGCTGAAAAATTTCTAATTATTTGATGCATTTGTTTATAGTGGTTGTGAACTCGCATTTGTTTGACGTTGTGATGAAAAGTATATTAGAAAACCCGACGACCCTTCAACAATTATTCTAAATTGTTGTAAACCCTACTCCTACTCTAAACAATTTCTGAATGATTCGATATGCTATAGACAATGACAAAGGCTAAACAAGATTTTTGTAATTATTGTAAGTTTGTTTTGTTTTGCTCAATGATAATGATAAAGAAGATGAACTCTCCTGCTTAGGCATTGTGAAGAATCACAAACTAGAAAGTCCTCATAGCAGCAATTTGGTACTTATTGTTAGCTACTAAACTATGCAACTCTTGGTACACAAACTTTTTCTTCGCTTCCAAATCAATGCTTACATATCCTGGGATTCGAGTTAGCGTTTGGAGAGCTATACAATATACCTGTGCATTCACTGTTGACAAAATGTAATAGTTGTTATTTTGTTAAAATTAACAGCGTGTAGCAGTGATTTACCAAAAACATTTATGCACTCACTTTTTGAAATCGATTAACCATACACTTCAAAAAATGTGTCATTTAACTGAGTCAGTAATAATTGCCATATTGCTACTTCTTTTGAGAAGCAGCGACAATAATGTATTGATACATATTCTCCATTCCCCATCATTAACGGATTTCTTTAAATGCAAATTAACCTAGTTAACTTCTGTGCATTATATATGATTGCAAGCACTATGTTTATATTTATTTATACTCTAGCAAAAACCAAAATAGGGTATGTATTTACAGAGTATATAAGCATTCTCTCTGGTGTAATTCAAGGAGAAGCCTTATCATCTTCAAGTTTTAACTTATAAATTATTGATGAAATTGTTTGAATCTTCAAACAAAGCAGGATAACAGGCATGAAGATATGCATACTTCACTTCTGGAAACTCTGATTGCAGTACACGTATATGACATGATTCTTTTAGCAACGATAAAGGGAGAACTGCAAAAACGAATCAATACCTAAAACTATTCTTCGAGTGTAATAACCCAAAAGTAAACCTATAGCATAAACTAAAATAGCTATGATTAGAAACAGAGAAACTGAAAAAGAGCGACAAGTTCTTCCAGGGTAAAAGCGACCCGGAATTGAAATCGTAAGCTCATAAAAGCATGTTAGCGTACTTTGCTTCTACACAAAGGAAACTGCACTAAACTACGGAACACTTTTCAGAAAAATCTAAGCATGACCAAACTCAGGTAGTCAGGTTCTACCTATGCTAGCTATATTATATTGTATAATGTATCATATATTATAGCGCTATATACATTATTATATTATACTGCCAACACTGACATACACGTAATAAGAATATTTATTACACTGGTTGTAACTACACTCATCTGTGATACACTCTGCCCCGGTATGGTCACTGAAGTACCTCAAACAACTAGAAAGTTTATAAACTCAGAACAGTGTTACCTCCTATTCATGCTTTCATCATCGATAGTTCCAGAGTAAATATTAAGACTTAATAAGGAATAGTTAGCAATAAAGGGCCCGTCTTTAATGCTATATGTATACACAGTCAAATTAATCCACAGATTACTCAATAGCCACGAAAATAACATCAGTATATGACCTGAACTGATACAGTAAAAAGAGAAGAAAAACGAGAAACTTATGTTACAGAAAGCAAAGAAGCAGGAATACAAGCTGAACTCCACAGCTTTATTAAGCAAGCGCTGAAATAGTAAAAATACACTATAATACAACATACAATCGTAGGAAACTATTTTCAATTCCTTGTTAAAAAAGATGTGCTCGAAATGATTCATTGTGAGCCTTTTTAACGTATCCTTATAATTCTGATGCTTTTAATCATAAGTTCCATTATGCTCAAAACCCTCACTTCAACTTCCTACATTAAAGCGAAAGAACCATCAGTTCCTCTTCCTCCTATAAATCCAACAATCCCTGTAATTATATACATCATAGAATGCTCTATCAGCATGACGTACTCACTTTTTTCAGATCTTCATCACAATGCAATAATAGATCTGAAATGTAAAAAAAAATACTAACTTAGTACATCCCGCAAGTAGATTAACCTGTTCCTATAAAAGAACGAAGGCCTGATACTATGGGGATAATTGATAACAACTATTATAGCGTAGATACGTAATCCAAAGTTACCTCCTCATATGTACACACACACGTACGCAAATGAAAAATCCATTCACGAGTAATAATAATTATTCATCGTCGCAGCATAATAACGTCAAGGAGGACGAAGAAGGACCTGCCCAAGCCAACCAGTCAGTCGACGTCAACAAAGACTTGTTTTAAAAAGCTGAATTCATATAATTTTGCCCATATAGCTATACCCTTAAAAAATTCCAAATGATTTTTTAAGCCATCGCATCGGCTTCCTATAATAACCAAAGAGTGTACATATATATTTACTACAATAACAAAGTCGTAAACTGATAGTGGATAGAGTACGTTTATTTCATAGTGAATGGAATATGACTCATGCGTAGTTCTAGTATGTTCTTGTATGTATTTATGTGCTAGCTGTTAGCTTATATTATAGTGGATGTGTATATATTTGTATTCTGTTGCCAGGTGAAGTACAGCTCATGCGCAGAGCCGTCCTGTCCCTGACGTAGGAATCGATCCTCCTCCATAGCTCTCCTATTTGACTCTCTGACACACTATTTTGAAGAGCCAGTGCGTATGCTCACATTGAAGTTTTGTTGTTGGAGGTGGAAAGGAGGAAGATAGAGCAAGAAGTGAAAGAGGGAAGAGAGCGAGTCTCGAGTCTCGACGCCATTTGCAATTCTCAGACTGGTACCTACTTTACTGTAGTGTTACGGTGGTGTTAGTTTTTAATTATTCTGCATTTATTTCTTCATTTCGGGATTCTCATTTTATGCAAACAATTTCCAGGCCAGTTCTGCCCTTTGGTTTTAACAAAAAGGTATACTTGAATTTTATTTATTCTCTCATTTAAATCCACGTATTTACATCATTCGTCTACACTCTCAACTTTTTCTCATCTTCCTTTGTTTGGGCAATCTTTTGGTGTTCTGGAAAAGTACAAGAGGATACTACTGCGTACATATACATAATAATCACTTGGAGAAATGTTTGTCTGCAGTTATTCTTGTAATGTGGCGATAGTTTGGTATCAGAAATCAGAATATTCTGGTATTAAGGAGTTTTTTCCTTTTTGTAACAAATTCCGTATTGTTAAGGTTTTCCTTTTTCAAAAGTTTTGATCGTGTCCGTTATATACGGTAATAAAAGCACTAGTATTGGATATAGATGTGCATGTATATGTAGGAGAAGGGAGGTGTCCATGTTGAATCTATATTTTTTTTTGTATTTGAGATTGTGACCAGGGAATCAAAACAAAGATAATAATTGTGACGTAGAAGGTTCATAGGGCATGAGAGCTTTTGAAGTTGAAAGTATATATGGAGTGATGGTGTAATGTTTATTAAGGTACATTTTGATGATAAAAGTTAGTGAATGTGATAAACTGCACAAGGGTCAAAAGTTCATAGAGTAGTTTCTGGAATAAAGTTGTAGTTGTAAAAATGTGTGGTCAGAGGCTTCTTTGTTTGAGGTAGAGATTTGAGATTTTTGATGTGTGTGTGTATAGATGAAGAGGTCATGCAGAGTCATGTTTACTATGGTGTAAAAATACACGCTAAAATGGCTTTGATATCAATTTACTTGGGCAATAACAGGCTATCGTAATGCTGAATAAGGGGAAATATGTAGCTGATTTGAGGATTTTTCGAAATAAATGCTGATTCAGGTCTGTGAGTGTAGTCTAGCTATGTATGCTGTATTATATATAGTAGCAGTAGATTAGATAGACAGATTTTGGCATTTGAAAGTTAGATGTTATGGTGTATGTATGTGATATGTGATCATGAGCGTGAAGCTGTATTTCAGTACCCCTTTTGTTATTGAGTGGAAAGGACGAAGCAATGAGAAGTTGTTTCAGGGCAATCATTCAGGGTGTGCATATGGAAGCTGAAGGCGTACGTGATGTGAAAGGAGTTTTCCTTTATGTGCAATTATGCTGTTGATCATTGCATTGAGCGCATAGCGTGATAGCTTTTTAGTGTGTGTTTACTAACATTGTTTATGTATGGCTACATTTGTGGGGTATGTTGTATGTAGATGTGGATTACGAAGCTATAGCATTTTATTTAGAAATTTTAGAATGTGTAAAATGGCAGGGCTAGACGATGGGCTGAGATTGTGCGTTTTGGTGAAAGGCTTTTGGCAACAAATTGGGTTGGTTCATATTATTCGCATCAGAAGTAGGTTCATAAAGGAGGTGAGTGGTATCTTTGATGTGGTTGAGTTGTCATTAAATGAGCGCCTGAATTGGTTGTGAATAGTGTAAAGCCATAAGCCATTGTTTTTATTGTATTTTGGGTGTGAGAATATTTTGAATAGTTGGTGTGAATGTGTTGTTAGGAAGCTGAAATAAAATGACGCCAAGTCCTAAGACTCCGGCACCAATGCGGATACCGCAAGGTCGAGTAAAGTCGTATACTCCGCCGATCGTCCCTGGTCATCATCATCATAATCATGGGTTCAGCAAACGATCAGTCATGGACAAGGAGAAACCGACAGGAATTGACTACTTTGCAGGTGCAAAGTTCGACTGTTTGCCATCGGTCTCGTCGCTACCAACCCCACCGTCCGAGTGGACAATCCCAGTTCTACGATCTCAATCACAACCGTCGTCACCTGTAACGACTGGAGTACGAATTGACCTCAACTCCTTGTTTCTCACCCCTCAGGTTAAGAAAACGTCGACGATAGAACGTGACTACAGAGACGCCAATTTGAAGAAACAACGCGAGATTGATACTCACCCCAAGACTGTTAGCAGTGATTTGAAAATGACGAAGACGCCCGTTAATACTAGCAAGGGTATTAAGAAGGAGAGGAATTATTCCAGTAACGACCAAGAACTCGTGAAGGTGAAGGTAACGGAGTCTAAACCTATTGTCATAACTCCTCGTCGACTTGGCTCTCAACCAAAGCAATTGTATCCTCACCTTACGGAGCATCTCAAGTGTCTGTTGAAAGTTCAAGGCTGATTCATAATGTTTGCAGGATGATGATGTACGGTTTATCTGAGAGTGTTAGACAAGAGTTAGAGATGGAGAGAATAGATTAAATGAATTTAAAAAGCGACGACGTATCGATATTCCAATATTAATTATTTTATTTTGTTAGTGTCTATTTAGAGAAAGGGATGAAAAAGAGGCACGCTAAAATGTGAAGCGTCGTTTTGATGAAAAGTCGCTCTGTCTCAATATTGCTAAAGTGTAAGAATTGCTATACTGGTTTATTTCTTAGTGATAAGATTTTTAGACTATTCTATATACTTGATATTTACGTGACACAGCCAAATATGTACAAGCAGGGAAATACGCTAATAATATGTAATCAAGCTATTAAAAGAGCTGCTACCCAAAGAGTTTTTGTTTTCCTCAAAATTAAAAAAAAATTATAAAATTCGCTGAAAACTAAAGACTGTTTCTCAGTACCTGTGTCCAAGGTATAAGTTTAATCCTCAGTTCTCAGCGAATTCATTGGTGAAGAAAGAGATCTGAAACTTTAAATAGTCCCCTTTTTGAATTTTTGAATTGAATAATGATCAACGTGGAATGACGTTCATCGTGTATATCAAACGGTAATAATAATGCCCAAAGGTTTTGATAAGTACAAAGTATTTCCCTGCTCAAGTATATTTAGTCTTTCATGTCATGTAAAAAAACAAAATGCATGCGTAAATGACCAAGTACCAATGGTTCCAAGTTACGTGCGCAATTTGTCCATTATGATGCTATTACTACTGTACTACTACTGATATGAGAATTCGACAGTTTATTTGAGTGTGAATGATAGTTTGAATGTTAAAATTGGCCACAAGGTCATTTCCGTACAACATGTTATATGTATCAAATACGTGATTAACTTGCAATGTGCAATCACTGTCTAATGATTCTAATTTCTAATGATGCAAAGAGCGACGGATCGAGGAAGAAAATGTAATATCAAATACGAATGTTAAAAAGTGTATACTTATTGAAAGCCCCACGTTTTCGAGGGATCTTATTCCTTTACGCAATGCTAAGGAATCACTTCGATAATTATTAATGACGGGGGATATGGAAAAAGATTTGAAGGATTGAGTGAGTTTTGAGCATGAATGTGTTATCGAAATTAGAGAGTCAAATTTTAAATCAATATTATATAAATAAGACGTACCTCAGGCAAGTTGAATTTAACTCGTAATAAGTTACCTTCGCATTTTGTCTGAGATTGCAACAAAAAAATTAAAAATAGTTCTAAGGTTTTTATTCTATTATTATTGTTAATTATACTATTCGACTTCCAACAACAGCGGTAGATTTCCTTTTACTTAAATGTCATCTGACTTTATCAATCGTACAGTGAATTCTATAGATACTAATTACTGTCTTTAAATTGTAGTCACCCGGCTTATGTTACCTACCTGTATATTTGTCACACAGATAGTCCAGTTTTGATAGATAAAATATTAATGTGCACTACTTTGTAACAATCTTAAACTTAGTAATAATTATTATGTAATTTATAATAATGACCGTGCAATCCACACGCAAACAGCTTTTCTACACAAATTATGTTAAAACCTGTGTAGTAATTCTTGAATCCGAATCTAATGGTTATCATACCGCGAATCTAAATTTATAGTTACATTCCTCTAAATTATAATTCCGTAATAATTTTCAAGTATTATTATTAATTGCTCCGAATCATAATTAGTGGTTATTAACAAGTTTGAAATTTTACTACTAGCGAAATCGTAGTAACGACTTAATAGTATTCAGCTTACTCCAGTTATATTTAGCGTGTATAGAATAATGTGGTATTCTAGAATCAAATCAGTACGATATATAGATATTTCTAAATTGTTGTTTCGTAGGTGACAAAATTTATTCATCTTTTTGTTGTAGTCATTTTATGTGTAAATTACGAATGCATG
This sequence comes from Spatulosminthurus flaviceps, assembly GCA_034693705.1. Lineage (NCBI taxonomy): Eukaryota > Metazoa > Arthropoda > Collembola > Symphypleona > Sminthuridae > Spatulosminthurus > Spatulosminthurus flaviceps. The sequence goes on from JAQFXU010002443.1 coordinate 10,624, forward strand.
TAACATGGGTTCCATGACTGTGTATTCACCTTCTTCGTTGTACGTTGCTCGTATCGTAGGTACAAACACTTTTGTTAGACTGTTATTATATTTCAAGTTTACACTTACCAGTACAATGTGCGGCTTTAGGTGATATAATTTTAAAAGCCCATTTTGATGCATTTTATAGTCATATCGGACAATGTGAACACATCTGAGATCTTCGATTTTTTATTTGTTGACGTTATACTTAAACTGCGTGGTTTTTTGTTTTGTATTATAAACTGTATTACCTATTATATAATTGGCTGTGTGAAATTTACGTTAATATAATATTAGCCTTGTTTTCTAAATTATCAAAATGCAGTTCCATATTATTGTGTATTTTTTACCAAAAAGTTCCATCTTCAGTAGCTACAGTATTTGTATTGCAGCTTAGAAGCAGCAATTTTTTTTCGATGAAACAAAATTATATAGTTATTGTACTTGTATTTATTATCAAAGCGCTGAAATTATGTCAGTATTTATTAATTCTATCAATTCCAATTGGCAAAGAATCATTGTACAATTTACAAAAATGTAATTCCGAAAAACCTTGTTTTCCTCAAAAAATTTTCCCATCCTTAAAAGTTTCGCCCGGGTTAGCCGTCTGGTTAACCCAGGGTCCTTCGGGGCCCACAAATTCTTCGAAGAGCAAAATGATCACAACGAATTTTGCGTTGTACATTTCTTTTTTATGAAACTACAGTAAAATGTAGTTTAAGGTTTCAGAGATTAACATATCCGATGCTACTATTTACAACTTGCCATGTGGTTGGACGAATGCACAATCCGAGGACGAAACCTTTCAGTGACATGCAACCTTCAGCGTTTAGATCCATCAATGTAAGTCATCTGTCTCTACCAGCAGCTTATTTAGTCACGAATGTTTTTCAAGTCCAAGTGCAGCCGTGGAAATGATAGGAGTTGCTGATGCCAGTAATACTGGCGAAGAGAAGGTATTAAAGTATTAACTATCCGTGCATCATCTGCTTCTGTTGGCTTTTTGTCAAACCAAAGCAGTCGGCATGCATACCTATTGCCATATATTCCGAACACAAATACTTGCTGCTGCTGTAAATGCTCAACAGACCACCCTTTTAAATAAAATAACTGCGAGAATAGATGCACTTCAACGCAACCTTGTGTCATAAAAATATTCAGATTTTCACTCATCGCAGCCTAACTATCTACTAATAATTTACATGAGTCGCAAACAGTTTGGTAATGAAATGCTTTTTACCTAGCGCCTAGCAATGAAAAACATTCAGCGTTCAGTTTTAGCCTTTTAACTGCACTTGCTTTCCGCAACACATTTATGGTTTTCCTGTAGCACTACCCTATCCACTATGCTAGAGAATCTATTGACAAAAGGAAAATGCTATCTTATCAGTAATTTGGTGACATCAATGTCCTTATTTACACACCAGAAATGCAGATATCAGTATTCCATTTACTCGAAGCTTATGACGAGATATGTAATTTAAAAGCCAAACCACAGACCATTTGGAACTTTTTCTCTCGTACGGAAAAAGTTTTATGTGACCACTAAATTAGTCCATACTGTTATTTTCAGTTGTTCCCAAAATACGTGCAGTGGACGGGTGTCTGGAAGCCTAATTAGAAATAATCCAATTACTTTAGTAGGAATATTGGTAGACTCATTCTGAAATTCTTGCTAAACTTGTAGTTAGACGTAGTTTCTCCTGTCACCATATAACATATTCCGTGCTATGAATGCCAATCGACGGAAATGGAACTCTTTGGATCAGCTCGAGGATGCTGGTTTCGATAATCACTTATTAGTTGTTCCTGGAGGTTCGAATCTGTAAGTTATCATTTTTTGGCATACACATTCTCTAATTATTTTTGATACTTAACTTAAGTGTATTAATTCAAATAAAAAGGTTCGATAATGCTAATACGTGATAAAAGTTGTTCATGAACTTTTAACTGAGTGAGTTCAGTAATGATTAACAACTCTAATCTGAAGGTGAATCATATGACCGTGCTGCCATTTTGCCCGGTTATAATTGATATTATTGCTGATTTGTATTTTTACAGCCTTTATTTATTCTAATGTTACAAAATTTCAGTTAAATATCATTCATTAATATTGGTACAGGCGATCTATGAAGCAGCTGAGTGTGAGTACTCCTGGTATTGCTGTTCAAGATAGGGACAATGACTTAGGGACACCAATAATGGAAAGAGTGATGGTTGTCCCTTCTCCGGTAAAAGAAGAAGTCGAGGATGACAAACTGGACGGGAAATTAGCAAAAGCTTTATTGCAACCGCTGACACCCACGACAAATAAAGCTCGTCAAAAGAAATTCGACCGTCAATTCAAAATCAATGAGACTGTTCTTGACTGTGAGGAACTTTGAACTTTCAGGGTTATGTAGAGCTCAGAAGGAATATTAATGAGGAAAATTATTATTTCTGACTGTAACTGATTCCTAATTGGCACCTGAACAGGTGTTTGGTGGTAATGGTACAGAAGTGTGAATTTCAAGTAGTTACTTTTTTGTATTTTGTAGTTTATTCCTGCGCTCTCGCACTTGATATTCTACGGCATGGGATCCTATATGTTACTCACAATAATTTTGCCTTCTACTCTGATGTCTTTGGAACGAAGACAAAGGTTGTTTGTTTTCCGTATTATGTATTTTCCTTTACTTATTTTAATATTTCTATTGTCTATATATTCCCATTTTAGTAGTCATTGTGCAAGGGATTTTTATAGTTTAATTCCGTTTAGATTAGCTTTTTTGACACTTCACTCAATTTTTATGAGCATATTTGTGGGTCTGCGTGAAGGTTCTTATTCCTGTGTCAACAATTGAGAAAATCCAGAAGAGCAAAACAGCCCTGATAATTCCCAACGCTATTCATGTGCACACCAACACAGCAAAATACGTGTTCGCCTCGTTCATGTCCCGTGAAAATGCTTTCACGCAAATGCAACGGGTGTGGAATTCCGTTGTGACCAAATCTTGTGGCAGTAAAATGCACATTGTGGAGCCACATTATCTGGAGAGTGAGGAAAGTAAGACGGGTAAAAAGGGGGTCCAGCGGGTCAAATCTACGCCAGTACAAATTCCCCATGAAAGCTTGGAAAATCAAACTGCGAAAGGAGGTAGGCATGGGAGAAAATCTGTGATGTTTATGGAAGATCAAATCCAGACGCCCTCTCCAAATACAGATGAACTGAAGTTCCGGAGGTTTAGTAGTGTAACTCCACAAGATCAAAGTTTTGAGGGTGATGAGGAGTACGAGCTGTATGAGGACGGACAATCGGAAGATGAACAGATGGAAATATCTACAATTTCAGAGGAAATGGTGACTGGTAATTCGGAAATACGCCGGATGTCACAAGCATCTAAGCATACCCGTAAGTATGATATTTTAGTTTGGTTGTAGATCCTGTTGTACATAATTGTGTACGTTCTTGTTCATATATATATATATAGGAAGACTGAAGTAGTAATGCTTTTAGTACTAATGGTTTGTTTAGTTCTTAGGATGATATTATTTTCCAGCAGAAACGCTTTTTTAAATTATGCTGCAAAATAACTTGGTTTGTTGTAACTTTCTCTGATGATGGATTATTTTTCTTCCTCATTATAGCTTTATGTATTGATTTCAGTAGTTTGCTCGCGTCAGTTTCTTTCTTTGTTTCTGTTTCGACAGCGCAAATCTCACAATGCAAGGTTATTTTGATGTGAAATATCCCACCAAGCTATTAGTAAGCAAACCAAAAATGTAATGTAAACCCATTTGTAAATCGCGTATTTTTTATTAACGCAGACAGTGTCGAAAGAGGATAAAATGTAGTAATTTCAATATGTACAAGTGCTAACCTACGATAGGGTTGGAATTTTTAGAATTGAGGCTCACTTTTTAAGGAGTTGATATTAAAAATACCATATTTTCGGCTATAGCTTATATATGTCTTTCGGAACCAATTTCACTAGGATGTGTAGAAAAAAATATTTTCTTGCAGCATTTGACTGATTTGACTGTTTTTCAAAATTTGGAAACTTACTCATAATTTTTAGATGCTAGTAAGGAAAAGATAAGAAGTTTGAATCTAGTGTTTTATGAACTATTTTTATTTTGAGCATGTTTGAGAAAGTTATAAAGCAGAGAAATGCTGTACGAAAAAAAGTAATGGTTGCGTCCAGAAAAAAGTCGTCCAAAAACAGAGCCATCCAAATTATTTTTCGTCCACAAAATTCTAAACCAGCTAGTTTTTCAGTTAGAAATGGGTTAGTCTGAGTACAAATCAACCAAAAAATTTTCACCCAAAAATGTATCAAATGAGTTAAATTATTATGTTTGTCCAGTACAATACAGTCTTCCAAATATTTACCAACCACAAAACTTCGTGACTAAAAATTAAAAAAAAAAAGAAAAAATTTCACAAGAAGAAATTTTCAGAAGAAAATTTCAAATGTATTGTTTGTACAATAAACTATGCATCATAATGCCAGCATCTTAATTTCTTGTTGTTAGCCCTAGTCATGTTAACCTTGAAGAAATTGTCCAATGATAGATCTTATATTCTAATTTCTTATGACAGTATTACTAATAACCAAAATCTGAGAAACATTTCTAGTAGTCGTAACAAACAGTCACGTAAATTATGCTAAAAAGATTGACTCCAGCTGTAGTTTGTACCATACAAGTTGTATTTTAGCGAGGTACGTCAGAGTTAGCATTCCAAATGAAGCCAAAAGAACGAGAGATATCATTCTAAGCTTCAGTTATATATATATACTGCCACTGAAAACCTCTAAACCTCCAACTCCAACTGTACGATTTTCGTCTGAATCAATAATGTTTTGCCACGTCAAAATTCGTTTGAAATTATTTTTGAATGAAATTAGTTACTTACGAATTTTCATAATTTTCATAATTTTAATATGAATGAAATAATTATTATTACTGGTCAAAGCGTTTGCTAATTGTAATAATTTAGTATGAAAACGTTTTGGATGCAATTAGTTTTGGAGAAAAGAATATGTGTATAAAAAACTTTTGCTTATTATGACTTTCAGTATACATAGTTGCTAACAGCGCCATCACTTGTGATTTCGATTTGATTTTAGAACCCTCGAAAGGAGTTTCCTCAAAGTCGGGCAGAAAAATTCTGTGGCTATGCTATGCACTAACATTACTACTTACCATGTCGGCTATTAACTTATACATCAGAATTGATGCTGTTGTTAACCAAGAAATGAATTATGTTAATCCTGACCAGAATGTGCTGATTGAAGGGCAGAAAGTACTCCATGCTAGCATGTCAAATGAGTTTCTACAGAGAGTGAATGAGACTATAAAGCGAATTAGCATGGTGAATAATTTATTATTAGATTTTCAATCATTATTTTTGTTGAATTGTTCTGATATTCTACGAGTTTCATTTAATGTCTTACTTAATTATAGGCTCATGAGATGCTCGAACAGTTCAATGCAAAATACTTGAGTGATAAAAATACCTACATGCTTCCTATTCCCCCGGGAGAAAAATCTGCGTGAACCTACGGTTGCTGTTTATATGTTTGCTGTGATGTGGTGTTCAATGTGAACGATTCTGCCTTTCCATGAGAAACTATAAGATAAAACAACAATAAACCTTCACTAGTACGAACAATAAGGAATTAGTAGTCAGTTTCGTACATGTTGTTTTGTTTGAGAAAATTATAAAAATGTTTACTGAACCAATAAGCAAAGTTGAAGTATGTTTTTGTTTTAAATATAAAATATTTATTAATATACAAGAGAGGGTGTCCGTTTGATGAACGGTTAAAATTCCTGTTTTATCCAAAAAATTGTTTCGTGCAAAGATTTATTTTGGCATTCAGAAGATACATACCGCAGCAAGGACATTTTTAGATGAAAGAAGAATGTTTTGCTCAGCCTAGACCTGTAAACTCATACGTAAAACTTTTAATCTTGTTGTTCGTCGGGGCCAGTTTCTATCTCAGACGTCACTTTAATCGTGGGAACTTGTTCGCAGAAGGGTAAAAAGTCTTTGGCAAAAATTAGTTTTCATTCCTGCATTACTGATAAAATGCATTTCTACAAATTTATGCTTGTCGAAGAAACCAAACGCACCAAAAATCACGGATTTTTACCATGCTGTTAATTTTGAAACGCAGGAAAGCAATAATATAGGAGTACAGAAAGAATTTTGGGAAAATATTTAAACTTCAAATAAATTGGTATAATGCACACCCTTGAAGAATCTTCAGTTTTTTAGATCTGCGTTAAATATTTATGAAGTTCGAAAATTTTTATCAAATTAATCTCGTTTCAAGGAAACTATTTTATTACATTTTATCTATACGAGGGAATATCGGACCATCCAGTAGGGACAAATGGGCAAAGTTTTACAAAATCATGTAGTTTGAAACGATGATACAAAATTTTGGTACAGAACATTTATTGATGCACTACTATGTATTTGCTAAAATTTTAAGGGTCGTTAAAAAAGGACTATTGTGCAATTACAAGCAGTTAGTGCTGCAATACTGTTTTGCGACTCATTAGCATACTATAAGAAAAATTAAAAAATTGTATTGGTTGGTTTTAAAGAATTTAAAATTGGGAACATATTTGTGTATATATAACTGTGTCCATCAAATAACCGCTACTATATTGGAGGTGTGAATGCTGTGAGCATTCGTAAGCTTTACTCTTACTTTACTGGTAAGCCTCAAAGGGTTGAATCTGAATGTATAAAGCATATGTGCTGCGTATATGGCTTCCTGAACACTATTTAGGCCTAACGAGTAATTTTTGATGCTGTGAGAAAGTGTTTCAAAAAATATGAAAATTTGCCAAATTTTACAGGGGGCTACCCGTGAAAAATTGAAATTCCCATGTTAAATCCCATTTGAAAAAGGAAAATTCCGAAATTGTGGGAAAATCCAAAAATGTCAAAATTTTTAAAAAAATCCAAATATGGATTTGCAGGCTATGGATAAAGCAAAATGGTGTTTACATGATACATAGTAGTAATCCATTAAAAATGTAAAACCCATACCTCAGGGGGTGACATCAAAATATGGCTGCTTCTTTTAGTTTATTTTTCCAAGACATAATATTGTACTACATTTTACTAATTATTAAGGTATAATAATTATTACTAGGGGAAAGATAAGAAAGCATCCATTGGTTGCCATCGTGATCTGTCATCACATGGTAGATAAGGGCTGTCAGTCCTAAAAACGTTCACTTTTTCTTTAGGTCGAACACTCAGGGGACTGTTGCGACATATTATATCGCTCAATCTGCATTGCAAAAGCCATTGCCTTTGTACTTGAGTGAATACGTTACAGTGTGTCAAGAAGAATCTGTCTGCAAATTTTACTCTGTGGAATTGTTCTCCCTTCGAAAACCAAGTGTTAACATTGTTCAGTTAGAATCTAAATAGGCAGTACGTAATGAGTCAAAATAATGTGCATGATTTTTGAATATACGTACAATAATTTCTTGGAAAATAATTCCTGATGCTCCACCATTAAAAATCCTCTCAAAAAGAGCACCAGTAAAAAGATCCACTTGTTCAGGGTTATTGTATACACCACTATCTCTCAATTTAGCCCATTGGAATGGATCCCAATGGGGAGGGGCTTGGATGAATGTAAGATCTGGAAGCCCGTAGTATCTTAGGTAAGAATTATACGATGGTAATCCGTGGTCTCGACCCCGCTATAGGATATAGTTTTTGTCAAATAGATTTGAAAAAGTAAAAATCACATGAAACAAACGAACGATAACAAATAATTCTCTTCTATTTTCTTGTCGTCTCAAAAACGCTTTTGATTGAACCTTTACCTGAATATTTCTTGCAACAAGATCAGATCCACAAGTTTGATTGGGAGGTTTGAAAAGAAACTCGGTTAAGCCAGAAACTACGAGGGGATCATAGTTTCGACAATTTGTCTCAGCCATTCCGGTTAGAATTTCATGGTAACCTTTTGTGTCTCTAGCATCAAGCTAAAATCCAATATTTGTTTTAATGTTTCCAAGATATGGAGAAAAGCATTTTTAGTAAAAGCGTAAGTAAGTGAAGAAGATTTGTGAAAACCTTGGTAGATTGGAAGTAATTATCCTGAATTAAGTAATTCTCAGTAGAAGCTCTGGTGCTGGAGTTTCTCATGTCCACATTATTTGACACCATCGTGTGACCGAATCGGTATGCGGCTGTTGCGAACTCATTCAGTATAGATGGATCCATAGTTGAATCATACGGGGAACATCTATCTGATGAATCAAGCCATAATCTGTATTTGTCCATAATCGTATTGCCAAGAATTAAAGGGAGGTACTCGCCATACACAATCGCTTGCATTTCTGCTCCCACAATACGCCTGTAATTTGACATTGGAAAGTTAAGCAACAAATGTTAATATGAAAATCAACAATAGATTTGATAGTCAAAAGTACCTGGTCTCTTGAAAAATATTTTCATCTGTTTTTCCTGGATTTCTACTTTTTAATTCAGCAGCGATTCGGTTGTGCTCCGAAAGCCATACTGAAAATAAAGCAAACATTAATTATTTGAATGAGAGTTTAATTATGACGCAATTATTCCAACTGAAAATATTTCATCCAAGGCATTAATTTCAAACACTTAATTTTTAAGCCACTGAAATATTCAGCTCTAGATTTTCGATCCAAAAAACAATGAACATCAATGGCTCTTAAGGCTTTTGCAAGGAGTTGTCGTAGTAGCGGACCTATCTTTCTAGAAGAACAATACATTTGGGAAATGATGTCGTTTCTCGGAAAAATATTGAGTTGTTTTAAGTTTACCGAGGATTTCAAGACTTAAGATATGCTAAAAGCTAGAAATGGCAATGTTAACCTTAGAAATCGGAAAGTGAAACTACGAAGTTTTTTTTCTCAGTTGTTAATTAATTTTCGCTTCTGCGGGAATATGTTTTCCCCCAGGAATAATGAGGTAGTGTTCTTAATTGACTGGATGGGCAAAAATCAAAATGGCCACCGACAAAAATTAAACTCTTACAGTTATGCATCGCTGCCAGTCCTGGTTGTTCATTAACACGACTGTCCCCAGCATCGTATTTTCCGCGAGTTACATTGGAACCCGTCTGTTGTACAAGTGGCAGAGCTACGAATCCATTATTGGATGTGAGGAGCCGGCCTGAAATGAAATAATTATAGGTATTCTGCCATGCACCAATACACTTTACATAATATGTGCGAAGTATTTAAAAAAAAATCAAGTCTATCAAAATTACCATTAATGCCCGATCTCAACTCCCTCTGCCTCTTGTCACTAGAGCCGTAAATTTGTGAGCCATCAATGAAAGCCGTGTTCATATTCATTTGTTGTCTCCCTGCAAGTTACAAATATTATTAATACTATCCGCTGTTTACGTTTCAGTAGAATGTTCATTTTATGTTTGCGATACTTGCGTCATAACTGGTTTTGCATTTCAACACTAAAGACCGCTTGGACATAATTAGTTTCGGGATCTGCGACAATTTAGCAGTGGTTAATTTCTTGCATTTTATTACCTCTACGCATTGTTACTTCAATTTCAATTTTCCCACCAAAAATCGTAAAGAGGAATGTCTTTTTTATTCAAGAAACTTAACCACTATGCCATGGTGGATTTAAAAAAATTATGATGTCACTCCGAAAGGGATTTGTTTAAAATTTTGAACCCGGAAAAATGGATTTTGACACATAATTTAAATGTTCATAAAATGTGGATTCATCCTGTAAAGGTAAAGGGCACAGGGACACTCAGTGGGGGACAAAAATATTATCAAAACATTTCGAAGATATCTTCAAGGTTTACAAATTTTCTCGTCAAAACTGGGGACACTCTAGCTGGAACCCGCCACGTTTAACTTTTTTAAAAATCTTAAAATTAGCTGTGTGTTTCGTCCAAGCTTAACAAAACTTATTGCGGTTTTGTATTATAACAAAAATTCCAGCCCTTATCCGTTTATTTTTTGGAAACTCTTATCTCCTTCTTGAAAAGCCTTTTAATACATTCTTTTGAATTTCCGGTGTTCTCACAATCTCGGACAGAGCTGCAGGCAAGTATCGAGTATTACCCGAAAAATACCCGTCGGGTCGGGTTCGGGTCGAGTACGGGTAGCAA
>JAQFXU010002444.1:0-20787 GCA_034693705.1 Spatulosminthurus flaviceps
TCGAAAAACATTTCTCGTTAATTTTACTAACCTTTCAATGAACTTGAACTCTATGACAATGACGACTCTTGAACAATAACTCTTTTTTCAATAGATTCATCCCAAGTTTATACAAGGACGCAAAGTCGTCTCAATCTAAATGTATGTAAATGTGTTAATATTATGATTTGGAGAGTTACATCTGGCTTCTGGCTACGGGAGGATAAGTAATAACCGAGAGAAGGGAAAGAAGAGAGCATTTTACCACGCAACGGAGACCTCACGTCCATGGAACTCATACTCTTGGGCTGTATTTGTGAGAGCAACAAGGGAGACGTTGAGAAAAAGTCTTTAGTTTTATCACTGGAAATTCTCACCTACACGTTTTAGCTCGTTCCATTATTAAATGCTCGCGAGCCTTGATTTTTTCCAGCTTCGTCAAATGTAAGCCATAAAAAAGTAATTAAGTGCCTCACGGCCTCATCTATGGCTCTACAAAAGGATTTACAAAGACGTCTTTCCACTTTCTCAGTAAATGACATACATAATTCCCCTCCACTTCCTCTCTACACGACACAAAAAGCCTAAAAGTAGTCAGAAATAATTTCCTTCTTCCTCTCGCTTTACATTTGCCGTGACCCTATACGAAGCTCAGAAGCTCATCTTAAATCTTTGGAAGAATGTAACCTTGTCCTTCAACTTGAGTGGTTCTATACAATACGAGCTTTTAAAACAAAGTGAGGATGGACAGTACATGAAGAATATTCCACAAAGTTCACTTTCAAAACGTTTCACTCTCGAAAAACCTCAGGAATATTTTACATGCAATATATACAAATACAAATCGAGTCTACATATTGAGTATATGTCTAGTATGGTTAATAAATAACTTGGGTTCCTGAATTCAAATGGTCTCTTACCTATTAGTGCAATGGAAGGGTTTTCAAATCCTATATGTATGTCTCATAAATTCAAAAAGGACTTAAGAGCTGGGTGTATTTGTGTAGAAGTGAAATCGCTTTTAACTTACCAATTGAATAAAAATACCAGGAAAAGACTGAAAAGAGTATATAGCTGTAGTAACTTGAAACAATTATGTATCAGATGTGTGGGAGCAATTTATAGCCATTACGAAGCCCTGACGCCAGCTAGAGGTTACCCTTTTGACCAAGCAGGTAATGTGTTTACGATGGATGAAGTTGGTTTTGTTATTGTAGAGCTGCTTAAGGGGCCGGGGTAATAACCTATGAAACTATTTACTGATTTTAGCATTTCTATGCATTTTTAAGGAAACGTTTCTTTATAAAATGACATTTTTACCACAAAATTCTGCAAGAGTTCTAACCAATTTTTGTTTGGGTACTTGCGTGCCAAAATAAACTCCCAGTATTTTAACTCCATCCTTTACGATGGGGAAATTACATTTAACATTTTTGTTTTTCCAATCTCCCAATAACAAACGGCTGCACTTTTCACGATTTAATTTTCCGCCAGAGAGCTGTAAATATATGTATATCCAGTTCCTCCTCTATTGCTACAAAATGTTCATCACAACTTATAAAAAATGCGTGTCATCTGCATAGGCAGATATGTATGTATAAACCATTTTAATAAAAGGGCCGGGTGCAGTTCGCTTCATTTTCTCATTAACTCTTTTAAGAAAAATCTCACATCCGATGATAAATATGATGCTGGAAATTGGATCGCCCTATTGGTTTAATACCGTACAAAGTATTTAATGTAGGGATGTCGGGATATAAGGAAATAAAATAAAAAACTCAGCAGCAATTAGAGCAACTTGCACAGCTAAAATTATGCTTTAATGAGAGAAAAAGTTTTGAGGAGAGTTTAAAACATTAAAGTGGTCCAATTCTGTTAAGTTGACAGCCGAGTTTTTACAGCAGGTTATTTTGCTTCAAATGAGGAGTAAGTTCTTGGTAAAATTATAGAAAATTCTATAATTACAAGTAATGAGTGTCCAGATCTTTCCATTTACTTGTAAATTTCACGCAGTAAATGCGTTAACATGTCATGGGAAGGAGGCTTAAGACTTTAACAATGAGATTTTTCCCTTTTTCTCACTTCTGTTTTTCATTTAGTTGTAAATTACTCTTGCTTTCCTCTCTAGACGGTCAGACTTATATTTAAGTGCGCATTGTAAAAGTCGGGAGGGGTAAAGATACCTGGAACGATGGTTACAATACATAAATTCCGTTGAAGTTCCTAGCTATTGGTTCTTATGGAGAGAGGATATAGATGACATTAAAAGATTACTCTGCAATAATAGCTAGTCATTTGGCATGCCATGGAAATATTTTCAAAGCATTATCTATGCAGGAGATTGGGATCGTTGCATTTACTTACAAAGGGTTTATTACTCCACAAAAAGGACAATAATATTTTCGAATCTCCGAAGCAATACGTTGCTATTAAATTAAATTTGGACGCTATATGTATCTGTAATGTAATATCACCAAATCACTCTATATAAGCTGACGCAGATTCCCTTTTCGGAGAATCACGTGTTTCAAACCGAATATGTTTCTTCCAAAAGAACTGTTTACACGGAGACTCTAAAAGTTGCTACATCCACACAGTTTAGATAAATACAAGAATAATTAGAATATAAACGATAACACTCATGAAATATATAAGGAGCGACAAGAGTCAGAGGAAGGAATCGTAGAGGTACAGAGGGAATTGTAAAAGTTGACACAAGGAGAGTGAAAGTACTTTTTGAATCTCTACAGCATATTTACTTGTGTGTACATACTACAAGCAAGAGCCTCAAAGCCTGATTCTCTCTTCTCTCGAAACTTTACTCCTCTATCCCTAACCATAGCTCGTACATATCACTAGCACTTGCTTGTCCATCTCGTATCTTCCTCTCACTTCAAATCCTATATGAGCTACATAAAGTGTCAAAAACCTCTCAACTTTCCTCTCTTGTTTCCTATTATTCTCGGGAGTTTTGCAAGCCGTTGTGTTAGTCACGTATCTTGTACGTTGGACAATCTTCAGTAAAATCCTAACACTTGTACTATTAAAGATCATTACTAAAAAAAGAATAAAAATTGTTACTGTAAAAATACATTTTTAAACATTATTCATACGTTTATTGACAGAATTTGTGTGCCCAACTATTTATACACACAACTATGGCCATAATATCATATGCATAATTTTTGCACGATCATGTACCAAAATCAGAGATTTTTACGTACATAGTATACATGAGATTTCTTAATGGGGTTTTCCGCCCTTCTATTTGGTTTATTATGTATATTATAATAATTTATTCAGGTTAAAATTGGCCTTTAGCCCTTATAACCGCCTCTCATTACAATATTCTGTGCACTTTCATCATCTTCAATCATTTCATTACGTTAGGGATTATAAAATTAAAAGATTAAAACTGAGGGTTCTCATTATCACTGCTCTTTGAAAAAATAAAAACACATAAAGATAAAAATAAAATAAAGTAATGTCTCTTTAGTTGTTCCTCTTGTCCATGGCATCAATGTAGTAGATGTATAAATTCTCAGTAGGTCTTCATTTAAGCTTGCTCTGTTGAAAATTATGCTTCTGTGGTTTGATTCTCTTTGGCATCTTGCATTTCGTGACACTAGTGTTTTTATTCTTGTCTGTCTTATCTCTTCACATTTGCACTTGAAAGTAATGTGGTATGTTGTCTCCTCTTCTGCCTTGCATAGTTTCCAGTTTGTGTTTTGCTTTTTGTCATTTTTCCATCTGTTCCAAATGCCGTTTAGGTTAATACATTTGTTGTGTGTCCGTATATGAGCGTTCTCCCAGTCTTAAGGTTCTGGATGAATTTTATCATTGGCCAGCTGTAGTCATTATTGTGAAAATGTTCTTGACCCACGTGTGTTTTCATCCTAACATGGTCATCGCTTTGGTTTTTCACCACGTCTGGTACATCTGAGCTCAACATGGTCGTATCTGTGAAACATTGCTCTCCATTGCGATATCATGTTCTTCTCTTGATGTAAGTTTTGCGCTGATATTTGTAGCATTCCTTTGCTTGAGTATTTGGTTTATGTTCCTACACCTTTATATCGTTAGCTTCCCCAGCCAATTCCGCTATTTTCGCCCGCACCGTCACATTCACGGGCAATTAAATATTGATAAGGATAAACTAGGTCTCTCTGTGATTATGTGAATATCATAGATAGGAAAATACCGGCAGGAGGGAATACAGAAAAATGGCTGGGAATTATATGCCGCCAATTACGCATATGTCGTAATACATGACTCAAAAGTACTTCCGATTTAATTTCTAAAGGTCCCATTTGTTATATCAACTTCAAAAAGCTTTTATTTTAATTTTCCTCTTCACATTCTCTCAGTCAATTTATTTAATATTTTATGTACTTCGCCATATTAAGAGAATTTCATCTTACAGAAATCAATTCCCTTACCTCAGATCTAAGCCATAGGAAATTTTTCCCTTTCCCTCTTCTCGTAGTTGTTGGGGCATGCACAACTAATACAGAATTAAATGAGTTATGAAAATTCTGTAAGGTGATCAAAGAGTCTATGATTAGCATTGCTTTTCTGAAAAAAGGTGCGTACCGTGCACAAATACAATCCCACCAATGCAGTCCCTCGGAACATCATGGCTCACAGAACGGACGGAATCTCTCCGTGGTTACTAATAAACAGAGACATTGGAATGCCAATTTTTTGGAACTTTTCATTATGAACTTCAGGAGCATAAAATAGAACCATAGCTGTACAAAATGTCATACTAGTCTCACACAGAACAGAAGGTTCTCGTTTTCAGTTTCAATATTCCAACTTCCAACCAATATTAAATATATTAATTATTTCAAAATTAATCTAAGTTTTGTGTAAAATAGACGAACCATAGTGAAAGAACTGAATTTGATATATACCGAATGCCGGATAGCACGACAGGGCAAACAAAGCACTGAAGCTAATTTCAATTCTGAAGCTCACTGCGGACGATTATGAATGCATTTTTAGTGTTCTCTAACTAAATTTTCAATTGTAAAATACTTTTATACATACAATTTCTAGCTTTATGAGTTACTAAAGGGAGAACAGTCAATATTTGTACTGATTTAGGAATAACTCGTTAATAAAGTCACGAAATAAATGAAAAAATGAAAATTACAAACTCCATTATAACATAACCGTTGAAACAGCAAACAGCAATTCTTAAGGAGTGCACGCGGAAGTGAATGCGAATTTTATCTATTCAGCCAGAGAAACTTTTGGAAACTTGCCGGAAACGTTCCAGCATTTTGTATTGATGAAAAACCAGGCTGCAGCTTCTGGCAAAGTGTTGACAGAATCCCCATCCAACAACAAATTCGAAATAATCGACCGAGAGGTCAACCCAGCAGGTCAGACTTCGGGACTAAGGAGTTCCGGTTCCTCAGGGCAATTCCTCCACGTAGAAATTGTACTTTCAAATTAATTTTTATTTCAAAATTCATTTGAAGCTTTCTATATAGCATGGACAAAATGCAGGGAATGAATGAAAATTCCAAATTAGTGGAGCTAAAACTTGTCTCCCATATAAATGGTTTATTTCGTTTAGGTACCCCAATGTTAGCACCTTCTTTAAGTACATACGTACATACTTTGGATTATTTACTAGTTGGGCAACGATGGAGTTTTTTAGTGCTTTTGGCGGCAGTTCCGGCTAAATAAATCCTTTTTAGAGGAAATGGTGATTGCAACAATCAGAGGATCATGTAACATTATGTCTAACTATTTGTATAAATCCTGAAATTTATACACATTATTTAATAAGAACTCAATGCTTTTAAACTTTTTGTTTATTACTGTGCCTTTAAAGTTTACGTTCTCTCTACCCTGGTATCTTTTTTTACGAAGAAATATTTACTAACGGGAGGTGGTTTCTTCAATTTCCTCAGATCATTTTTACGGGGCTAAATCTCCAGGAACGTCTGAAGCATTTGCAAACGCTCTACATCCAAAATTTTAAAAATAGTTTGTCTACCGTTCGCAGCAGTGTGGATACATCACTGCAGGCAATGCAGGCAAAGTAATTTCGTCAATTACTGTTATAGCTAGGGGTTCACTAAATAATAATTATTAAAAAATAAACCCCGCGATCGCAGGTGATATCCAAATGCTGCTGTCCCCAGTTATAAAAAGTTGTCGGAAATAATTTGTTTATTATTTAAAATACGGATACAGCTCTTGATTACAACATACTTAACAATCAATGGGTTTAATTGATATTTTTAAAAATAATTCTAATAAATAATTTAATGATGGAAATAATAATCGGGAAGTCGGGAACAAAATCAACTATCCTTGACTCAACTATTGTTCCGTATCAAAAGACTAGTTATTCAACTTGAAAAAGATAAGCAATGAGATTCCCTCCTCCACTTGTTTCAGAAAAATGTCAATTCTCTCCCAGTTCTTCTAATCCACAGCAATCTTCAAATAAATGACTGGAGGTGAGGCAGAGGCAGTGAGGCAGAGGTTTCTTATGAGTGGTTGAATATGGGTCGATTCACTAATGAGTAATTAACGACGCTTATAAGACCAGCATAAGCGTATCAGCCCCTTCTGTACACATATGTACATACAAATTTTTTTAGTACACTAAATTCTAGTAAACGTTCCCATACTAGAATTAGTATGTGTGTATTCCAGTATAACTTATACACAGTTACAGAGATCCTTGCTTTGGAACGCCAAGCTTAAACCTCCTCGAAAAGTGGACGAGCACGTGCCAGGTGCCGGGGATAGCCTAGTCTATAGGGTGACTATACACAGTGACAGAGATGCTTACTTTGGGAGGCAAAGTTTAAACCTCTTGGGAAAGTGTAAATGTGAATTGTCATTCTAGTGCAGTTTTTTTTACTAAAACAGTATTTGCAAGCTTTGGGAGGCAAAGTTTGAACCTGTCAGAAAAGTGTGAATGTGAATTGTCATTCTAGTATTTCTAGTGTGAAGTTTTTACTAAAAAAAGTACCTCCAAGCTTGCAAGAACAGCAAGTTAGAATATACAGTTCCCAACTAGATCATTTTCGACTTTACTTAAATAATTATTATCAAGTCACCGCTGCTGCGTTGGACTAGAAGGTAACTTTTTACATGTAATTAGTAGAGTATTAAACTTTAAAGATGTAAGCTACCGTCAGTTCTGTGCTGCCTGTAGTTTAGTTGTACTTATTCAGTTCGACATGTAAGGAGTCCTTACTATAAGGACTTGTTGTTGCACTTTATGTTGTAGTTTTTTTAAATAATAATTTTGAAATAATAAAAGTTTATATTTCCAGATATAACAGTTACAATGGCTTTGGAGACTGTGTGCGGGTTTTCGAAGCAGGATTCCATCTTTCATAAAGGTCAACTGTTGGATGTGAATGAAGACATTGAACAATTCACGGGGAATTTCAAGGAAAATATGCAGTTGTCAATGCCTCCGGTAGCTCATGTAAGTTGTAATTAGTCGATGGATTTTGTACTTCTTGGCTCTTTGACGAAGATCTTTTGGGTGTTTTGGGTTAAATCTGTTAAATAAATAAATAAATGTGGGTTTATACTCCGATACATGTCTTACATGGTTGTCAGTTAAATCTGTTATGTGATATGTAGATTCCGGAGATGGATTCAATGAAGTCGGATTATTTAGACCCGCGCCATACACCTAGGGCAGGGTCAGCTGTTGGACCTAGACCAGTAGACGGATTTGGTTATGGCTTTTATAGAGATAGCTTGTTTCTGAGCTCACGACCCGAAGAAGCTGCTCCAAAGGGAGATATCAAAATACGGATGGACCATGGAACTACAACCCTTGGGTTTAAATTCAATGGTGGTGTGATTCTGGCTGTGGACTCCCGAGCAACTGGAGGAATGTTTATTGGTAAGTGTGAAATTTGAAGCATTCGTGTTCTTAATTTTATTGTTAAGCTAAATGCCAATGAATTTTAATTAAAGTAAAAGGAGTATTGCACGACATTATCAGCATGCGTTCCATGACTTGTTAAGTTTTTAATGATTTATGTGTGTCAACGTTATTTTTGATTGTTTGTAGGGTCGCAGTGTGTGAAGAAGATCATTGAAATTAATGATTTCCTGCTTGGAACCATGGCTGGTGGAGCAGCAGATTGTGTCTACTGGGAAAGAGTGCTTTCAAAACAATGCCGTCTCTATGAGTTGAGGAATCGCGAGAGGATCTCTGTTGCTGCTGCTTCCAAACTGCTTGCTAACATGGCCTACCAGTACAAAGGTTACGGTCTGTCCATGGGAGTGATGATTGCTGGATGGGATAAGAAGGGACCGGGATTGTACTATGTGGATGACGATGGAAGGCGGGCCAAGGGTCAGCTCTTTAGTGTTGGATCTGGTTCAACTTATGCAATGGGGGTGTTGGACCAAGGTTATAAAGAGGATATGACGGACGAAGAAGCACAAGAGCTTGGAAGGAGGTCTATTTTCCACGCAACTCATCGAGATGCTGCATCCGGTGGTATTATCCGTGTTTACCATGTAAGTCGAGTATGCCATTCTCCAACTTGATGCGTGTATTTGTAACAAGTGAGACTTCTTACAATTAAATTTTTCTTGCGAATTTACAGGTTAAGGAAACCGGTTGGGTGAAGATTTCGGAACAAGACATGGATTCTCTTTGGGACAAGTATAAGGATAGTAAAGTTTCATTGTCTTAGGAAGAAGGGTATGCATGTATTTCAGTTATCGTTGCAAAACCTTTTTACATTTTCAATATTGGAATACTAATTGAAACTACTACTAATTATTATATTTCGTTCAATTATAACTGAAAATAAATTCATGGTTGATTACAACATGGTGTCGGTTTGCACACGTTCCCTAAGGTTGTGGGAATATTTTAATGAACATGTTATTGTACTACTATTACATGTATGTGTAATACTACATATACCATTTCAAATGCTCTTATCGCAAACCACAATAATAATTACATAAAAGTGATAAAAGTAGTACATTATTTTATTTTGGAAAACAACAATTAATTGTTGCAGCTATCATACTTTTAATCCGTATTTACTAAGCAACGTTCTTGAATGGGCTCCTCTGCAACTGAACGCTTAGTTTTATAGACCCATTCATTTTTGAAGTCTCTTGGAGGTCTTCTAATGAACCAAGGGTATTTCCATGTTGACGACATTTTCGTGCCAGCTGGGATTCGAGAAGCTCTGTAGCAATGATCGACGTTCTTAAATAAGTCCCCGGCTGGGCCCAGCAAGTTTCCGTACCAAACAGTTCCTGATGTGTAATTTACAGGCACAGCATCAGCACCAGCACCAGCACCAGCTGATGGGTCAGGAGGGACTACTAGCCAAATATCCTGAATCTGGTTTGTAAAGAAGGGAATCATGGTGGCTGTAAAAGTATGATGATCATTAAAATATCGCTTGAAAAATTTGAAGCAGTAGGAATGAGCCATTAAGAATGTCTTCCACATCACTTCAACAACTGGTTCAAACATATCCGTCTTGGCGACACCCCAGTCTGGCAGAACTGGGATGGACACATTCACACCATTCCTAATGATAATTTCAGAAACTTCATTGGGGAGCTGAGAAGGGCATGCTGTACTTTCGTTCTGTGCAAAAATGAAACTTCCAGCTTGGCCCTCACAGTCATTCATTGATTGGAGGATTCTATCATACGAGGGGAAAGAAACGTAGGTATCCCTTTGTTGAAATGAAGTTTGCTGTGTTAGGAATGCCTCCAAGATTATCGAGAATGTGTCTTCAGGTACGGGAGAGCAAATTTTCTGCAAATTTACAAGTCGCTGTAAGTACATACGTATTTTAATTTCTCAAGATCTTGAGCATAAGGATAGGAAAAATTACTCTGATATGACTATGTATTTTCAAAATTTAAATGTTGTAATTTCAATTTAATTTCAATGCACCTGTGCTACTTTGGTGCAGAGACGGAGCAAAGTTTGTCCAGGAGGGTACTTGATTTTGCTGGATGCTACCGGAGCGACAGGTTTGGATGGGTCGCTTTGCTCAATTAGTTCCTTAACTTTGTTTTTGACGTACTTTGAAATAGAGGCCATCATGTCGGCATTACCTTGCACCGATGTAGTATCAGCTGGATCAGGCGTTACTTCAGTAGGCTCGTTAAAATCGGTGTCATTAGGCGCTGCCATGTCCCTTTTGAACCGTGGGGTTTCGTGCTTAGGCTTAGCCAAACTGCACTGAATGGGTTCTATGGTACTGCCTTCGTCGTTTCGGATTTTTGGAAGAATAAATTCGTGACATTCCACCGCATCCAGAATTTCCGACTCAGCTTCACAGCCTTTCTGAAAATGACCCTCAGATAAGTGTACCGGAGCCTTAATGTTGTAACTACAGTAAGAATTCCTGTTTGGAGCTCCTGCGGTTATTGTAAATTATATGAGGTTTAATTGTGCTATTTTGCTGTAATTACATGGCTGTATTCTAATTGTAAGTTCTATAGCCAACCTGTTAAACAATAAGTCCTTTCCTGAAGATTCACATCCACAGTCTTGACCTGCCAATCCTCGATATTTGTAACAACAAAAAAATTTGAACGGGCTACCAATTGACGGATTAAAGATTCTTCAGTTGTTTCGGCCAACAGCTGGATTTCACTGACCCAATCCCCAAGTCGATGGCATGATTCCTCATGAGCTCCTATAACTTTCCAATGTGACACTTGATCTCCCACTTCAGAGGTCTTGAAGGCGTAAATTCCCTGAAGGCAAAAACACGTTATGTAGTATTCGGGGTTGAAATTTATCTTCATACAATCTGAGAACCAAGGTTCGGGAGATTTTGTAGATTCTAAAATAATTTCCTTTGAGGTTTTAACTGAAACGAGCAGTAGCAGTGATGTTAAAAATATATTGAGACGAATCATATTGTGCCCCAGTCATTCGAGGTGACCACAGAGACTACGACGTAATTTTTTTGACTGTAGCTATTCATTACGCGGAAAAACAGCTTCAAGTTTGCTTTCTAGGGTTTTGGGGCTTCGAGCTAAATTGTTAGTCTGTTTGAGTTAGCTTTGCCAGTGTTCGATTTGAACAACAATGATGAACACATCTCATTCAATTAAGAAACTTTGATTTTCATTGTGGAGTGCGGAACAATTGACAATAATCCTTTACGTTTAACAATGCTGTCATACACCTTTACATTTAGCAGGTGAAAGTTATCGGGTTAGGCTAATTGGCGGATATGCACACTAATCAGTTGATAGCGGAAGTACTGAAACAGCTAATCAACTAACAAGAAGAGATGAAATGATATGGGCTTATCAACTTAAAGGATGTTCATCGGATCGTATATATCCGACGGATTAATAGACGGATACGGATAGGGTAAAAATCGGAATCATCCATCCGAAAATCACAGGATCGGATGATTTTTAAATTTTCACCCTAAAATTTCGGGCAGGATAGGATAGAGTCCCACGGATAACGTTGCCGATCGGATACAAATTTTGTCTGATCCGTCCATGGGGATTTTCCAACTGGAATTTATTTATTTGATCCATTATTGCATAGAAATGATTAAATTAAGATAGTTTAGGTCAAAATAACCCAAAGTTTTTACTTACCCTTTTTTAAAGCTCTAGCGTCGGATAAACTGGACTTATTCGCAAGATTTTTCGGATCGTATGGTTTTTATCTGATCCGAAAAAAATCGGAATCGGATAAGATCGTTATACAACATTCTTATTTGTTTCTGGGCTTTTCGGATAGGATTTTCAAATTATATCTGGAATTTTCGGATCTGATAGGATATATGGAAATTTTCCAATCCGTGAACAACCTTAATTATCAACTGAGAGATGAAATGCTAAAATTAAAATTTGGGCTAATCAGCTGAGCAGTTGAAACATTTGAAAACATTTGGAAGAGTACGCACGTGGTAGGGAGCACATATGACCTGATTTTAGCAGGTCAGACCTGATTTTGGGGTCCCTGACCTGATGACCTGATTGACAAAATAAGGTCTTGATTTTAGAACCTTCGAAAAAAATCCAAGATTTACTTGCGTTGCTGTTAAAAATAAAGATGGGTTGTGTACTTTAAAAGCTTAACTTTAACTACATGTTCTTCAATATGGATAATAAACAGATTCGTACTTAATTTCGTTCACAATAAGATATTAAGACGAACTATTGCCAATAGTTATGGTTAGGATTATAGCTACGGGATAAAAGAATGAAATATGGGCGCGTTGTTAAAGTGCCAGACTTTCTAGACGTAGACAGACTTCGCCTGCCTGTGCCTGCTTCGAGTTTAACAACAGCGCCCAAAATGTAGCAATAATTGGTCTGGTTTAGGAGCACTTTAACAACACCGCTAGTCTAGATAACTAATTAGACTACATTTAACAACACGGCGGCAGTCAGTTTTAGCCTGTTTTTCGCATTAGTTTTGCAGGCTGCTCGGGAGGAGTCTAGTTTTACGCATCGTTTAAAACAGACGCCAGCTTAGAACAAGGCAGGCGCTGCCTTATTTGACGCAAGTTAGTCATTTTATTGCTAGTTTAGCAGCAGTGAAAAGTCAGGCAGACTTGGACTGTCTAACTAAAGTCTGAATTTAACAACGCGCCCAGTATGCTTTTGTGAAACTAATTGTAAGTTTTAAGATGTAAAAGTTGTCACTGTTGTCAGTCATATGATACTGGAGGTTCACATAGCCCCGTGTTTTGTGCGTACTTTTATTAATTACCAGTATTTCCATTACTGAGGCAAATGGGATCGCAAACCGCAATGTGTAAACCAAGAATATTTATTCCCTTGCCTTATAACAGCCATACCAAATTAATTCGATGATAATATGTACCAAGATTGTTTAGAACAACCCCAATATTTCTCATCAGGTAATACGCATATTATTTGTCAAATTGTGACGATGACAGTATATACGGTATTTAAAGCTAACAGTCAATAACTGATATTTTCAAAACTGACCTCCAGAGTGAAAAGACAGCTACATACTCAAACTTAGTGAAAAATGCAAATGCCATTGTAGCAGTATCGATTTCCTTATAATTGACTGAATATGGAAATAATGGTTGAAGATTGATGGGCAATAATTTGAGGCCGCTGTAGAAATTTACAATTGTAAGAAGTGATGAGTGCAGTTTTTATTTAATGACAGAATGGATGCCGTGCTGTATTATTTTAGATAATAAATGGTCAAATTCTGAAATTCTGAGATTATTTCGGCAAAAAATTATGGGACCCAGAAAAATTTTCAAAAGCTAAACCACCGTGAGTACGGTGAGCCATTATGTGCTCCACCCCTAAACACCAGAGTGATAAATACAAGCATGCAGCAGCAGTTGTGATTGTGATCTGTACACCTCGTAAAAAAAACCGAAAAATTTGGATTTTTACTACAATGTTTTTTAATTTTGGCCATTTACCAAATACAAATGTCTCTACAATCCCGGGTTGAAAATATTTGACCTGATTTCAGGTCTGGAAAATATGGACACCCGGAACTGGCAATTGACTGTATTCAACGATGAATGGATGAATTCAGCGTTTACATCCTACATCATATTGTACATTTATAATACTTCATTAAACTTAAATATCCATAACTTCCAACACTTATGCTATTGTTCACTATTGGTCAAATAATTTAATACGTACTTACACGATAACAGTAAAAACTTAAAACAGCCGTAAGCTGAAATATCGACTAAATGGACTATTTCATGCCCTGGACTTCCGAAGGACAAAAACCCATGTCTTTCCGTTCTTCTTCACATGTCTAATAGTACAATCCAAGTTACCCACTGTCAGCTCTGAATCTACATCTTGCATAATCGTGTCAGCAAGCTTACTCTGTTTGACAGGCGCAAGACGACGAGCTAAAGCAGGACGGGCAGGTCCCACTTGACCAGCAATAGCAGAACGGCGAGGACCCACTTGGCCAGCAAAAGCAGAACGGCGAGTTCCCTCTTGATTACTGCTAATATTCTTGTTCCGACTTTGGCTAGTCAAATGCATACTGATCACATGGCACGAAACAGACTTGAATGGAATGGACTGGTGACAGAATGGACACTCAACAAAATTCTCTCTACCACCTTTCTTATGAGCTCGCTGAAAGTGATCGAAGAGCATTTCAGTATTTTTAACAACTCGGAAGCAGAAGTAGCATCGTAGTCGGGAGTGTCCCGTGAGACACCCAGAAGCCAACGCTGGAGACTCATGATTTGTTTTGCACTTTTGACAGCGCTTTGCTTCCCCTAGGAACCAAGTTAGATTTTTATAACGGCTCTCGTCAGCTTCGTAGTCAGTTGAAGAATCAGTGTCTTCGGGATATTCCTCTGCCCTTCTCCCTTTAGAGGCTACTAAACGCTTTTTCGTAGGTGGTGACGACAGCTCGGATGATGATCGCTTAGGTGATTTCTTTAACGGAGCAGCCAGCTTCTCCACGTTGACGGGTACTGACTTGAGAAACTTGGGTAATTTGACTTTACAAGACATTTGCCTTCCCCGCTCCTTCCTTTTTATGGTGTTCCTTTTTATTAACCTTTCAGAAGGCCGTTCGAAGTTAGAGTCAGACTCCGCTACAGACTCGGACTCTGATTCCGATTCAATTTTTTTTCCATTCACCTTCGATGAAACTTGCTGACTTGAAGCTGTTAGAGATGGCGACGTTTTCCTTGGAATTTTCGGCGAGCTTCGTCGTTCATCTGTTTCACCTATCACATCGCCTTCCGTGGACATGTTACATCCAGAGCTCACTTCCGAAAGATTCAACTCCGATGAATCAAGCACATCGGATACTTCCAAGTCAACAATCTGCGGTTTGAGAGCAACTCTATCCTCGTCCGTGAAATTATGAGCGCTTGATTTCGAAATGAAGGAACAAAGTTTGGATTCAACATTAATTTCAAGGTACTTGAGTAGCTCCCGTACTTCAGTCATGTCTTTCTCGGATGTTACATACACCTCAGGGTTATAAACAAGTTGAATGACTTTCTGCATCGTTTGGAACTGGAATTCTGGCATTAATATCTCCCTGACAGGAGTTGTCACAAGTCCCTGAAAATTAAGAAAATATTACAGCAATACAAAAAGCTATCCGTGATGTTGATCTCAAATATTGCAGGTTTGAAACTCCCTCGCCCACGTAGTGGGATGTACTACCCCCGCCCCACCCCTGCGGAGCAGGGCTTTAATATTTGTGTATTTACTGAGTACGCGTTATTCTTTTTCCGGGAATTTTTCTAATTTGAATTTACCTGCATCTCAAAGATAGAGCTGAAAAATGGAGAGGAACCACAGAGAATTGCTCCATGAGCGGGAATTACCCCGTCAGCGAGGATTAAAACAACATCTGTGGGCCCACTTCCCACATCTATCGTATTACATGTTGGTGAAGGTTGATTTTCTAGAAAAGCCTTCATCACCTCCGCTGGCTCATCTTTCCGACTTAAAAGCTCCCAGGCTCCACTCATCGACAAAGCCTGCACGTTATCTGCAATCATCATCATAAGCATAGCTTAAGTATAACTAAAAATCTTGGTTTTTATTATTTATTACCGAGAAAGCACATTCAATGCCGACGCCGCATTAGTTACTAGTGACTTGGACACAGAATGAAAGCATGTAAACCTTACTAAAACTAACAAAGAGGCACGCACTGGAGGGAAGCACGCCTCACTTAACAGGTTTCTCGCGTAGTAATAATTAATCGCCGGCTATTATTAATTAAAGCAACTGTGACTTTTGTAGACGCACTTTCACGTTATCGCAGCTATCCTGAGACCTTACATCGCCTAGCATCGATAACAAATACTTTTGTCCCGATTACTCGCAAATACAACGATACAAACTAACAAGGCTGAGTAAAACTTACGCGAAACCACATTCAACAGTTATACAACTATAAAAATATTATATCCGTCATACCAAAAAATCAACAGCTTTAAATAAACTCAAATACCACATGCTCAAATGCATTTATTCCAGTTTCGTTTAAATTAAACTTTCAACCTCAACTTACTTTTCAAAGGCCCCATATTCAGTTAATTATTTTTAAATTCAAGCACTTAAAAACGGATTTTTAACCAAGGAAATAACAATGAGGAGAACTGTTCACAGGACGAGGGCCGGAGGCGCATGCTGCACTAACACATAAACCGACGAACTGCGATGCTGCAACGCAAATGTAAAGTATGACCACCCGCATTGAAAACAGCTACTTGGTGGTGCTCGTACATCTAAATGGGTGTTTTGAGTTTTTAGGCAAATAATAAGTCATGCAAATATGTCAAATCCCTAGTGCCTTGAGTTTTGATAGCTATTTACTCTCAACCAAAACCAACCAAGGATCAATTGATCAATACCGCTCAGTCAGCTCATCCTGTTTTGTTATTGTGTTGTCGATTGTCGATTAGAATATCGTCGGCGAAAGTCTAAAAGGAGCTATTTATGCAGAAATCCCTTATGCATGACAATACATGCTGAATCACGTGTAAGCGATTTCTGCATATAGCTCCTTTTGGACTTTCGCCGACGATAGGCACATATTTGTTTTGCGAACTTTAGGTCCGAAAAATATTTGTTTTTCTAGTAGGAGTAATTATATGTAGGTATAGATATAGGGAACAGGAACGGATTCGGAAACCATTTCAAGCTTTTCCTTTCCCAATTAAAAAAAATCCTCCTCACTCCTCAATCCTCATCATGTAAAATCGATACGTATTAGCAAAACCACGTCTATCATTATTATTTTCCATCCAGTAGCATGTAGGTCAAGAGGAACATGAGATGCGTTTTAGAATACATTGGATGAGGATGAGGGTAGTCCTTTCCATGCATACGTACAAATACGACCGCATTTTGCCCTACCTTACTATGATAGTGTATAGTCGCCTTGTCGCCTTTAATGTCGTTGAAGAACATGTACAACTCAAGCGCATTTACTTTCAAAAGTACAAAATAATCACATAACGACCCAACTAGTGCAATGTAATACAAAAGTAAAACTACATGCAGTGCCTTAATTCACATGCAAACGGATATTCTCATTCATGTATGTACAAGCCACTAGCTAATGCCATTATGACATTAACACTAAAAAGTCTCCATGGCTTTTGCCAGATCTCTATAATATTAGCAATCAATATGCTTAAAAGGGAAATATTTAAAGTTGATGTATATTTATTTAATTACTTTCTAGGTAAACATCAATTACATATAGGTAATTTTAAATATGAATTTGGGCTAAATTTTTTAATTTCAGGTAAAATAATAAATTATAGGTCAATTAATTAAATTCTAGATAAAATAATAAATTTAGTGTATAAAATATTAATATCAGGTTACAAATGTACTAATAACATTAAATGATCAATTCAAATACTGCGACTATACTACAAAATACACTCACAATCAGTTTAAATACGGCAGAAACCATTCAAGAGGTAAGAATATAAAAACTAGAAATCTCGTAGAATGATTATGTCTTGCGATTTACTTTAAGAGATTTAATAGTGCGTAGAATTATACTGCTACTTACATCAGTATGGTTAGATTTGACTTAAGATATAGATACTTTATCTATGAGAGTTCAGCCATATTGCACATTGCACAGTTACTTCTTCTGGAAGGTTTTTTGCGGACATCACGAGTTCGGTAAAACAATGAAGTAGTGAATTAATATTTTTTAAAATCAATAATGAGAACCACCAAACCATACCGTGGTAAGCTGCATCTTGACCAAACACCAAAATTAACATGACTAATTATTTCCATTATAAATTTAATTTGGCTCAATATTACATTCGGCAAGGTCTTATGCGCAATGTGGGCCTAGGATTGAAATCTTTTCCTTAATATTTAATTTTTGAAAACACAGAACTTTGATTTTATGGCCCGGAATCGTTGCTAAAAAATATTTTCATACTTTTCGACATCTTCGAGAAAAATTAGGATGCAATAACCCTTAAGGAAATATACACCAACATACTTTTAAAATATAACGTTCTCATACATGTGAAGTCATGTACGAATAGCTTCACATAATTTTACACATATCTGACATATACGAATAATGGAAAGGAAGAAGTAGTAGACATTTTGGATTAAACTTGCACACATCTGATTTTTTTTCGCAGCTAAAACAAAATCTTAAAATGACTTTTACATTTCTATAGATATATTATACGTTTGGGCTACTTCCTGTTTCTACCACATGGAATAATCTATGTCTTCGGTACCAAATGTGAGAAAGAAACCGGCTATTGTGAGAAAAACGATGATGTTCCCTCCTACCACAAACCAACAAGCGCCTGCCTCTATCTGTAACACAATTTTTTGAAATGATGGTTTTTTCCTTCAATGATTTGCTCTGAATTAAATACAAAAGTAGTTTATGAGGTAATCCTTTGAAAAACTTACGACACCCTGACGTGTCATCACTATGGGCAAGCCAAATGCTGAGATCAAAATACCCATTGTCAAAAATATCGCAGCCTCTTGACAACCATTTGACGGCCCCATTCCTACCGCGTTATATCTGCGAGCCCCTAGAAGTGGGAATGGTGATAAAAAGTAGAATATAACCACGAAGAATGGCCACCACCTAAAAAGTACCATTCTCACTTAGTATTATTTTCTTGTGAAACATTAGCTATAAAAATATGTTTTAAACGTCCTGCAGCTCTGAATATTTTAAAAATGAAATAGGGAGTTCATAGCTGAAAGATTTATACATAAGCACAAATAAATTCAACCAAACCATATAATTAATTACTTCTGATATAAAGCGCAGCCAATGACCAACAACGTCAACCCAACGGACACAAAGAAGGCCAAGGTGACCAAACTAAAAAAACAGACAATCCGTTGAATATCACATCATTTATCCTTTGAATTCTTTGTGACTCGCAGAGCTTGTATGTGTTTACATAAAAACTTACGCTACAAGTAGACCGGTCAAGTTCATTTTTTGCAAAATTAAATCAGTGTTCCAGGTTGAAGTTCATCCATGCAGTAGATAAGTAAGTAAGTATTTTATCCGTCATTATTGTACAACGATTGAATGTCCAAAGAGGGAATAGGCACACAAATCCGAATCGAAAACATTCCATATTTCATGAATCGACAGCCGAGAAAAAAAACGAAAAATTATTTAGAGTAAGTCCCGGGGGAATTTGTAAGGCCAAAACATTATATTTTTTAAAATTTGTCATTTTCAGCAAAAGTAACGTGTGCTGGGTGCCATAAGCGACGGCGTGGAATTTTTGGATTCCGTTAAGCTGTTACGGAATTATGGCGAAAAACGCCATTTTTTATATTTAAAGATGTATCTCCGGAACTAATGGGGTGTTGTGACTCATTTTTGAACTAATATGATTGGAAACAAGTTATTTAGTGCAGCATTTCAAGGTTTTTTTGAAAATTCTGAAAAATGGCTGAAATGCAGGGGCCAGAGTAGAAGTAAGTTGCAAATTCAGGATTCAGGATCCACCTCATTTTAATAAGCAGCATAATTCTCATGATGTGCTAGGCCAGAGCCATTATATGATACAATATGGATCAAATCCACTTAAATCCTCTACACTCGAGTTTACACCACTCGTCTCTTTCACGTGTTTTCCTATACATATATAGCCTGTATAAAAATTTCCTATGTTTGCCATGACATTAACCTTTTCCGCCCTATGATGTAATTATTAACCCTTTTTCAAAATCTAAAGGTCTACTTACTCTACAAAAATAATAATTATTACTAGACCCATTTTTCATTATTGTAACATTGAACCAACCTTTTAGTCCTGCCATGATTATTTATAAATGCTCCAATTGCTCCAACCTCAGGTTCAGCTTCCGATTTCGGGGTATAGTAAGTCTCACAATATCAGCTTCTCCGCGACTTTACCACTAACTAAAATTCACCTGTCATATATACTTGTAAATACCAGGGCCTACTATTCCTGGAATAGAAAATTCAAGAAAGCAAATCGTCAAACGAAAATCGTTCACTTTCAACTACATTGTGTTTTATTCATGGATCATTCTTATTCTTGGAATTCTTATTCTTGGAGTAATGAAATTATTAAAATTAAAAAATTCAGACAAATCCCTTACCAAAAGTGTTTCGCAATATTATTTCTGTCATCACCAGAATTTACTTTTTCACTTCTAAAGGGTATCCCTGACAATATGAATATTCTGTGACAAATATAAGAACATGTAATAAATCCATGACCGCAAGCAGTGCACTACGACTTACATTGTCATCTCATCATAAACGCACAACTTTTATCATCATATCACTTTATATGTGTACTCCCACTTTAGGTGAGCAGACCATCCTTTACTTTAGTCATTTTTAATCTCCAATCGTTTTTAATCCTTCGATTTTTTCTGTACCGATGTATTTCAATGTAATAATTTTATATTTAGCTATGCATGTGAAAAAATTATAAGAATAAGAATCCTGATTCCAGAATAGCAGTTGCCAGTAAACGATTGGCAAAATAAAGTAAATTACATACCTCATCATACTTCTCTCCCTCAAGTCATTTGGTGGATTCTCAAATAGTAAGGTTTTATCACGCGTCCTGCACTACTGTGTGTAATATTATGTGCTCAATTTAATACCAAAATCGCGTTCATCATTGATTATCTTTAGCCAATACCATATGATAAGAAGGAACGTCATGGTCAAAATGGTTTTAGGCGATTTGGCACCCCGGCAGCTGCCCCCATGCCAACTGCCCCCATGCCAACTGCCCCGGTGAAAACTACCACCTGTCAACTGCC
>JAQFXU010002445.1:0-20786 GCA_034693705.1 Spatulosminthurus flaviceps
ATCATTTCTTCCCTTTTGAAGTTCACTAAAAATTCATTTGGATTTAATTTCTTATTGGATTTATAAATCTTAGGTTTGAGCAACTACCTTTTATTTTCTTCCTACCTTTTTCTTCCTTTTATTACATCCTCCAGTCATACGTGCATGTCAATTTTTAAACTTGTTATACATTGTCTCTCACACATATCTTGTACTACATGTGTAAAACTTCCCATTGAACATCAGTGAGGACAGCATTTGCTCCTCTCAACGTTAATACTTTTGCAATGGGAATCACATGCAAAACATACTGTCATATAGGACATACAAGGGGGGAACGTGTTCCTTCAATCTATGTAAATAACCATACTCGAATGTAAAAGTAAAGTACATATATTAGTATTGAGTTCGAGATAAAAAAAATTGTGTGGACGTCTCTTGCGTATAGGTACGCTTATACAGAAGAGATGAGTTTTGTGTGGCTTACCTTGTTGAGAAAGTACTTATGGACGTGTACTCTCGGGAAGAATTTCTCATGTAGAGAGACAAGGCCTGAAGTCAAGCCCCCACTAGTCTTTGATTGACTATAACCAATCCAAATTCAATCTATAATATAACAAGGGTTTGCCCACGCAACAACTAAAGCAATCGAAATTCCTTCAGACTTCACGACTTCCCTGTAAATGCTTTTAAACACAAATCCGTCTTTCACTATATATTAACTACATGTTCCTTTTACCCCAACGAGTTCACCCTTTTTGTAACATCATCTCCCTTAAACGATTACGGTATTCTGAACAAATTGCAAGCAATTTTAAATAGGGTAAATTAATCTTCTGCAAAAACTCTATTTCCCTTATGGAAATGGACTGGTGACAATCTGGTGAATCTCTATAAAGGTGAGTCCTGCAAATAATTTCGTAATTATGGGATGTATACATAAGCATAGTTTCTATAGTTTGCCACATCCGAACTGACATTCTCTGATTTCTGCTCTTACAAATATTATAGCTATTGTATATTTGGTCCCATTCAAACAATTTCGGAGCTTTGCGGAAGAGTTCTTATAAAATAGTGGTCCCACGGGGTAATTTACATTTTTCCATTAAGGTGACTTTTATTGCCAGGCTCTATAGTATATATACTAAGCCGTATCAATAAAGTATTGTGAATGGTATTGTAATGCAATTAAGTGTAATAAGCTGATTGTTAGTACTCACTGGGATTATCCCTAAAATTTATTCATGAATCTTTCTACTTGAGCAATACATATATATATAGCTACGTTTATATACACATCATTAGGTATACTGACCGTTGAATGAATGACTCCCTAAAAAATATACACTTGTCCACTGGGTAGTTGTAGTAGCTGATAAGAAGGAAGGTATACACAAGAAACCTTTTTACGTGGGGCCTCTAGGATGGATGTGCCGATATTGTTTAAAGAACCTCCTGTCGATCAATCAACAATGAAGGAACCATAAACAAGTTATTAACTTTTGGTTTACAAGTTTAAAAATACAACCAATACGCCCACCCCATCCAATCCTACAGTATTACCCTGCAATTTAGTGCCATAAGATAGATGGTTTTTAAATTTCGTATTTAATTGGATAAAGTTGTAGGTAAAGTATCTTGATTGAAAATAATAAGGGTAACTTACGACAAAGCTGAGTAACTTACTGAGAGAGATAGCTTGAGAGAGAGAGAGAGAGAGAGAATAAGAGTCCCACGTAAAAAAAAAAATGTTTTACTCGAATGGATCTAAAAATCTGCTACCTCGCAGGAGGCATATATTCCTTTCTGCATGTATACCTGTTGATGTGTTTTAGTTAGGCCATTGATCAGCAAGGGACTAGAAGGTGTGCACATAAAATACAACGCCTGCAATCTGACGACCAACTCAGTCTTGTGTACATATGCTATTAATGCTTAACATATACCTCATGAATCTCATGGAGCTCTTAATGATTCTCTCGAGAGCTCTATTAACTACATTACGCTCAGTGTGTATCTCGTCGAAGGAAAATAGGAAAACGTCTCTACACACACACTCACACATCTACCCATCTTTTTTTTCCGCGCATTGGAGTCCACATGCACGAGACATACATCATAGCTACTCCTCAACCACTTAACCTGTGCCTTGTATACCTGATCATCAGAGAAATGTTGTACGAGAGTGCATCTCATAGCAAAGGCAAGTATGACGGTCGAGTCCGTGCGTAACTTGACTTTTCTATTTCATTCACATGTCCACATTCGAAGAGACTAGACAGACGTACAAGAACAATCAAAACTCTTGTTACTGCTTTAATCAAATTTCCCTGTGTTTCCCCCATCATAATTTTTAAAATAACAAAAAACTTGAAGAATTTAACCTTTACGCTTTTAAATCCTTACTTCAGAGCCAAAGTATTTCGTACAGGGAATATATAATATACATATATACAGTGAGTACTTCAAGGGAAAGGATTCCTTGAGGCTTGGCTACAGTGTTTTTTATTAGCTCAAGTTTTAGTGACTCAGTTGGAGGAGAAAAACCCTGTAGAAGGAGTACCTTTAAAGGGCTTGTCTTGAACAAATGTGAAAATGGGACATGAATAATTTAAAGGAGAGGTAGAGAAGAATACTTTACATGCAAGGAACTTAATAATGGTTTTATATGAAATGTAAGTTAAACATTAGCAGTTGGAATTTATTGTGAGTGGTCTAATCAGTGGAAATGGTTCTCAGTTTACCTCGTCTATTTATCGACAGCACACCTTCAACTCAAGTATTCATCATCATGCGTTTAAAGTGAGACTCTCATCTTACCGTGCTGTAGCAAATTGCTCCGGTTGACATTACTCGAGAACCATCGCGCTATTATTGGTATTTCTTCACTGTCAACGGAACTTACCCAAACACAAGCAGGGGTACGGAATTCTCTGTACTCTGCATGGTTTTTTAATGAATAAAGGAAGAATTCTAAGCCCATCTATATTTTGGTTTCACGGATTTTCTTCGCACCTGCCAAATAGTACAGCTCAAGCTTAAACCGCAACTGAGAGTTAATACGGATAACAGATAAATATAACACAGACCTAAAAACATTCGTGGGATAAGAAGTTTAAAGGCAAGTGACAATGTGAGGTTTCCTCTGTATATTCAGCAAAGTACTAATCTCTGTAGCAAGAATTAGCCTTCTCCAATCTTTTAATATGAACAGACAAATACGTTTCCGCGAATAATGGCAATACCGTCGTATCCGGCCTGGATGAACTTATAGCTTTGAATCATTATACTGAGCTATATATATATATATATGTACAGGAGGCCATTGTGCATAGAACTGAAAATATGAATAATTCAGACTAACTCCATAAATAAATACTCTCCGCCTTTGTGCAAGTGTCACAGTTGGCTTTTCTTCTGGCTATCAACCCTTTTAGTTTTATCCTTTCCAAGGCTCAATCAAATCTTCCAGCTAATAGTGGGTAATTATTATCCCCATTCGACATCAGGGATGAGCTTGGATAAAATAACAGTGAAACA
The DNA here is from genome assembly GCA_034693705.1 of Spatulosminthurus flaviceps. Lineage (NCBI taxonomy): Eukaryota > Metazoa > Arthropoda > Collembola > Symphypleona > Sminthuridae > Spatulosminthurus > Spatulosminthurus flaviceps. The sequence goes on from JAQFXU010002445.1 coordinate 3,520, forward strand.
TGTGGGAAGATACAAACTTCAATGGATTCAATTACAGCAAAAATAGATACAAGTAAATATCTGAGAAGTAAATAAAATCTACTGAAATAATAACATATATACCCTTCACATATGGCAAGTAAAATCTATGTGAGGAACCACATCACATTTTCTTGTAGTTCAGTTCCGGCTTCTTCTATTTCTCAATTAATTTTCATAGCCAGAAATATAAACATTCAAATCGTATGTTCCCAAAGCTTGTGGACACGATTACAAGAATTAATGGAAAAGTGCGATAGATTTGTACAGTAAAAAAACCTTGGTCAAAAAAAACATTTCTTTAAGGTACTGTAGTGCATAAAAATGTATTTACTTATACATATACGTAGGTTTTTAAGCTTGTGCTATAACATTTGAGACACGTCACCTACAAATTTCACACTGAAAGAAATACTACAAGGAGGAACTGTGAAAAGATTTGGTCGGACCAGGAGCACCTTTTGGAAAGCCACCCGAGAACTTCATCAGCGATGGATGCACGTACATACTTTGAAGGAAGCTTATAAACAAGGTGAATTTAGCTCAGCCGTCAAAATGGATGTTAAATTTACTGTGAAATTGTATATGTAACAGCGGATTAAATTCCTATTTGATAAAATTTCACTCCTCAACTCACAGTCTCAATAAACAAGCAGCTATACTACAGAGGAGAAATGAAAGTAAGGAACTGGTTTAGTCTTTATTGTAAAATATTTTGTTCCATAGCCTAACTGCTTTTTCTACCCATGGATCATTTAGCCATAGCAATCTCAGTGATAAATTATATTTCTCTCTAAGATGTAACACACGTGTAGAAAATGAGCCGCTGTAGGATAAATACTCTTTGAAAAATCTGATCGTGTGTATAAACAGAATCTACGGCTAAGCTTGTTACTAACAGAATATTACTGGAACGTGAGCTACAGTTTATGTGTCACATTTGGCCATAAAAGAGTGAAACGACATCAAAAATAATCTCACCTGTAAATAAATAACATACGTTGGACAACCATTTGTGTGATTTTCAGGACACACTGTGCTCATACACTACAGTACTCGTATAGAATAGGATTTGTATGGTGCCCCCGGTACATGTTATGAGCGAAGAAGCTAAAATCAAAATCAAATGTTACTGTGTCTTGATTAGTAATAATTATTCCCACGTGGTCTTAGAGGGGATAATGCAATTAAATTGTCACACCTTTAAGTAATTTAAACCTGTATGCGAGCAAATGTGTAAAAATTATATGACTATCATTAGTTTGTATACAACTATTCTGTAACTATGTGTAGCTACATATATCTTGTAGTACAATGTACGATTCCCTTGCCAAATTCTTCCAAAGTTAGTATCGAGCTCAAGAGGGATTCTAAAGCTGGGAAAAACTAAATTTACTTTTGCTATTCTCCTTGGAAGCAACCCCTTAGATAAATGAGATGAGGAGGGAAGGTTGAGGAACCTCCGACAAGGGATAAAAAATGAAAATGTCATAATTAATGTCACATATTTATCACAATGCGGAATTGTTATGTATGTCTGTATTGTTACGTTCTATATGTCGTATATATACTAGCGCCTCGCGTGACGAAAACCCCTTCATAATGTCTAGAATTTAAAATATTATTATTATTATTATTATTACTGCTAGATACCTACCATTGTATTTCTAGCGTGTGTGTACGAGGATATTTAAGATCTTGAACATGTAATGGAACACTTATTCTGCAATCTGTTCAATTTGTTTATTTTCTTTACGACTCAAACGACAATATAAAAGGGGAAAAAGTGTCACAAAAACCCTTTCATCCTGTTCAATTTCAGCCAGTAACTATAGATAAAGGTGAAGTTAGGTGGAAGTGACGTGGATAATAAAACCATGGGTTTGAGTCAAATTGCAATTTTTCAGGATAAACATTTAGGTAGTTTTGGGGCTTGAAGACCTTGAATCTGTTTAAAAAAATATTCCCCGACAAATAATCATAATTCAAGAATCGCCTAAAGTATTTGCGTATGTAGGAAGTAATAGAGAATGTAGGGAGAGACGTGTACAAGACCCGAGGTATTTTTCTCATCTCCTCTCTCAGCTTGAGTTGGAAACATTGGGACAAAAATGTGTGCTAGAGAAGAGAGGTTCTATAGATTTTTCTATGTATGTAGTTACATGTAAATTTCACTATAAGACTAACAAGCCCGAAGTTGAAAAGGAGGATTGGAATTGAAAAAGGAGCACAAATTAGTAAGGAAAAGAAGAAGAAGACGACGAAGAGAAAATGGGAAAGTTGAAAGTGTCAGTGTCACGGTGGTTTGCTCATTGTGAGACTTGACATGTGTTTTGGCAATGGGACCCAGAAAATCAGCATGGCAAGATTCAACATACGATTGAGACTCCAGTTCAGCCTGAGCTGTGCTGTGCATGTGTAGTGACTGCCGTCCAAAACGGGACCTAAAATAAACCCAGTTCGGTCTTTTAGTCCTTCTAGCTCTTCCATATTTGGCAATCAGAATATTGCATTTCACACACTCCGAATAGAGAGCTCGTGTGTACACGCATCAAGCAACAACCAACTTTCAGCTATATGAGCAAAACCCTACAGAACTTTCCGCACTCTTCCTTTAAAATCAAGGAGGGATATAGACTAGAGGAAGGAGACGGCTCATTCCTCCTTGCTCTTTTACTAACATGTATGTTTGCAAAAGTTTTTTTTTCTCCTTATTTCTTACATATACTGTCTCTGTCTCTCGCTCTCTCCCCTTCCTATAATTCCTGATATATTTACCGTGAAACCTTTTCTTTAAAATGCTGGATCTGGATCAATTTTAATTTTGCCAAATATCTTGGTCTCATACCACGCTTCACATTTCATCCCTACCGTCGGTGCCTCTTGCCTCTCCACAAATACGTCCCGTGTGAAATCACACAACTTTGTATACATGTATTCAAGCAAGAAAAACCCTTCTCACAAGAAACATTCTAACAAACTGGAGGAAATGTATAATTCCTGGTTTTGCCTATGTAAATCTACCACCACCTCGCAAAAATTTCCCTCAATATATGAAATGAAAATAGTTGAAGCTTTATAGTATCTTAGTTGATGGTATGAATTTAGAGGAGAGTTCCTCCTTTGGGATGGTCTCCCTTGTTGTTTCTCTCATTCTCTCTCTCTCCGTGGTCGTGTTAAGTGTAAACAAGTTGGCAATATACCTACATATAATTATTGCTGAAAGAAGAAGCAGAGAGAAATAAATCCCTACTTCTCTATTCTACCCATCCTTTCTTAAACTCATCTCCTTTCGGGGTTTCACGGTAAATGTTTTCAAACAAATACCCTGTAAGTTGGAATCTATTTTACCGACGACGCTCCTATAATTGTATGTAGAGTATAGTGTGTATGTGTTGGACGTCCTGAGCATTACCAAAATAATGTTGCCAGGCTCTAGAGAGAGAGAGAGAGAAAATACACACACTACTACGGGATATGGTTAGAACGTTTTAGCCATTATTATAGGAGATATGTGAAAGGAGAGTATGGAGAGACGTATCTTGCTCTGGCTAATGTTATGGTGATTACAGGGAATGGAACTGCTTGAAATCTACTATAGAGGAGTCAATACCAGAGCGCCAATTTTTCTCTCCTGTAGTAAAGGATGTGTGCGAAAAATTGCCCAAAATAGTTCTGCATTCGCGAAATAGAAAATCCTACACTCCTCCCTTCATGACTTTATTTCTACTACAGGAGAGTTACTTACAGCTCGTGTGTACTTACTCTCTTGCTCTCTTATTATATCTACTCTGCCTTCCTTTATTCCTTGTGTGCCTGCCATGTCGATTTCCTAATATCTTCAAACCAGAAAACTGTCGGAGGACTCTCACACACACACAATTTATTTTCTCATTAAAGAGTTTATATCCTTGAAAATTCGTCTTTTTACTTTCATTATTACTATTCTTGTTCTTATTCTTCCTTCACACAAAAAGTCATTTTACGGAGATATTTCTCAAGGCTTAACTTGCCCCAAACTCCATTCTTCCTTCAGGTATCCATCCATAAATCCTTCGTCTTCTTATATCTCTTCGGGGATAGTGTACGTGGTCTTGTGTAGTTGATTTCTAAAATAAAAATCCTCGGAAAACGTTACTGGAAAAATTCACAGTAACAGTAACACATTTACATCTGCGTGGATAAATTTTGATTATTATTCTAGTGCCTTTGCTTCTATGAAAGCAATAAGGAAGTTTCAAGGTTCAAGCTTCAAGTTTTTGGATCAAAATACTATAGTGTAAGGAGGGCAAAATGGCTCGGGGATTAGTACTGTGTAGCTTAGCTCATGGGCAACCTTAAATAAATGTAATAATAGCATAAGGATATATTTTATAGCAAGTGTGTATTTCAAAACAAAATATGTAAATCTCTGAATCTTTTTGAATTAGGCAATTTTCTTGTAATGATATTTATTTGAAGTGATACAATGGGACTAGTAGTGCTATAAATAGAGTATATATGTTATTTATTAGTGTTGACGAGTACCACACTGAATTTCTTTTTATCGTTACAGTGAGGACGAATCGGAAGTAAAAGAGCCAAGTGGAGCTAATGCCTGAGACTTGGTTATGGAGAAAGTGAAAAATACGAAAAGAGTGACGGACTTCGGGAGGATACTGGAGAGTGAGTGTAAACGTGATACAATTAAAGTTTCAAAATTCAATGAGAAAAATGACTCGAATAGTACCTACACCGAGTGCAATAGTGCTTCAAGTAGATGTAGCAGTTTCCGAAGTAGTACAATAGCTAAGAGAGCCAAAACAATTAATCATCCTTCAACAACAAATCCTGGAGGAAATAAATGTGATAAATATTACGGTGATGCAAAGTCAAACAATCGTTCGGAGAGACAAAAAATTGAGGATCAACCTGAAGACTCACTTTTGAGGAAACGTGACTCATTGGAAGAATCTGACAATGAATTAAGCTCAGCTAAAGAGAGTTCAATGGGTAATCCAATTTTTTGTGGAAATAATATGAGTTTAGAAAAAGTTGCGGAGCAACCAGCACGAGGCGGAGGTACGGCAGTCGCTGGAAGTCCACGCTCATCTCCTGAACAACAAAAATCCAATTGGAAGTTTCAAACGAAAGCGGATGATGTTGAGATTAGTAGAGATAGGACCGTTCGATCTTCACCACAAAGACTGCCGATAAATGTGCAGATTAAAACGGAAAGGAAAAGTCCTTTGAGTGGAACTCCATCTCCAGAGACGATCCAGGTCCTGCCGAAAAATCCTCCCTCGAGTGGTTCAAAAGCTCATCGTGTAAAAAATAATAGAAATGAAAGCAATTCGCTACCTACGACAAATAATACCCATAAAAGTGGTAAACCCGTGGAAAAAACGAAATTAGCCCCGATGGGTCTCATGAACAATTTACCCTACATGGGCGAGTTAACCTTTGATACGAGACCCAGACGAGGCCGGAAGCCGAAAAAGGCGGACATTTGTCACTTGATTTCAAAAAACTACGGAATTCAGTTCCCAAATTCGTACGTAAATGTCCCATCATCGTCACCATCTCCACGTGTGTCAACTCTCACAAGTAGTGGGACGACCGGAGTGAGTAGTAAAAGTACCAAAAATAAACCATCCTCGTTGCCAAATCCCAGCCAGAACAATGGTGGTGAGTTGAATTCAACCCATCACATGAATGAAACCCAAAAATTTAATAGTTCTATTCATTCCCCTCCCTACCTTCCCCCCATTAACTGGAATAGTAATGTACCCCCCGATTTACTTCCCCTTGCTTCAGTCAACCATGCTGCTCTACTTCATCCAAAGAATTCTTCGAAAAAGATCTCAATCTTTCCACCTCCCACGTACCAACAGCAACAACAACAGCAGCAACAAATTCAATTTCAACAGGAACAACTCCAACAATTATCAAGACTCACCAATGAACACTATGCTTATGACCCAGATCAACCTCTTAATCTCTGCGTTCGGGATAAAGAAATTTCCCATTTAGCTCACTTAAATATCCTGTCCACCACCAACTTGGAGAGTCATGCTGGAAAAGCTAGTGCTAGTAATTTATTTAGTAATTTCAATCTGAAGCGTGCAGGGAGCAAAAATTCAAAAAGTCAGGCTCAGTCCAAACGAAGTGGCAGTACTGGAAGTTCACCAAACCTAAAATTAAGTAGCTCGGATGTAGTCAGCGAGGATCCCAATCTAGTCAATATTAACCTTCTGAATCTAAGTTCATCCAAACTTGCCAATTGCGTGAATAATAGTGCCAATGCTCACCGTCCAATCCAAATGGGATCTCCAAATTCTGGTGGAATTAATTCTTCGAACTCCCCAACTACATCAAATGTTGTCATTCAGCCTCACAGCAGAGGTCCTAAGGGTAGAAGAAAGCGTGCGGCTTTGTTTGTACAGAACAACTCCCGAACTTCAACCTCATCATCACCTGCTACTGGTCACCTCAGTAGCAACCAGCTTACCAGTAATAGCTTGAATCAATCTCATAGACAAAGTTCCCCTTCCGGCCATCCCCCCACCTCAGAAAGTAGCAACATCTCTCCCTTTGCCACAAGCTCTGGAAATGCGGCGGAAGTTAGTATCTGTAAATTTAAATTCACTGGGGGAGCAAAGCCATCTCTTCAAGAGAAAAAAATGTTGTCGGTGGACTCGGGTGGGAATTTTCGCTTTTATTCAGATAAACCATGCGCTTCTTCGTCGAATTCGAAAAATAATCATAATTTACATCAGGGTAACTTCCGGGATGATTTGGTTCAATCCGGGGATATTGTTTCTCCCCATGGTTTACCCAAGAGTGCCAAATCCATGTCTATGTGCATGCCTGTACCTATCCCACCTCTGTCCACTTGCTCAATGATAACTGACATCCACTCATCTAGTCTCCCGCTAATGTCCCCAGACCTAGACTGTAGTTCCAGCTCGGACGGAGGTCACTCCTCTGTCATGACCAGTCCTGGAGGATTACCTGGTCATGATTTGGCTGGAAGTGTGAATAAGTTAAAGATCAAGCAGAAACGACGAACGCGAAAGAGTCTCATGAGGGAGAAACTTGAGAAGACTTTCAAGGAAAAGGGTTTCCTCATCCAAACCCAACAACTTGAGTCTGCTGAAGGAGCCACGTACTGTAAATTCCGCCAATTAAGGAAATTTACAAGGTATCTCTTTAGAAGTTGGAAGGATTATTTACCCGATAATTTAAAGGCCATCAATCCTGCTAGTCAAACCGAGTCCGGCTCTCCTGGAATACATCCCATCTCCTCGGATTTCTCTGAGAGTATGGAACAAGATCCAGGCCAGGATGAAACTGAAGGTGGGAGTGAGTCCCCCGACAATTTGACTCTGAGTCCAGTGGGACCCAGTCAAGATGATGAAGATGAGGAGGATGAAGAACCTGAAGATAGGGATGAAGAAATTGACGATACTTAAAACTTGAGCCTCATACTTGGACAATTTTTTTTCTTCTCTCTAATTGCTTTTATTTACTTGTGTGTGTTGAGAGATCTTTACAAATCTCTAGATAACGTTTTCTTTTTACGTACAATCCTTGATACTCCCATTGATTTTAGATACACTATTTGAGCTACTACTACTTAATTCGGTGTGATGGAAAGAGAGAGAGAGAAAAAAGCAATCCCAACTCTCCAACTTTGGATTGTCATAGATTTCAAAAACCATGCTATACTTATAAGGATATTACAGGCGTGATTTAAAATACTGTCTGTCAGTTCGTGCCTTCAATTAATTTATTCCTACCATTTTCTACAAGTTGCTAGAGAAAACACACAGAGAATAAAAAAAACAAAACTTTTCAAATTAAAGACATATTATGTGGTGGGTTTTTTCGGAACATGTTTTTTTACATGGTACAAGGTATATGAAATATATACGTGATTGAGACTTTTACTTGTTATCGGAAATAATAATAATTATTATTGAAATGAAAAAAATCATTAAGAAATGTTAATTACTCCTATTAATAAGTATACATCGTATGCTGTGCATTATGGAAAACTAATGATACATTTAAGTACAAGAATGTTATGAATTTTTATAAAAGTATATAACAATAATACTTTGAGTTATTTCATAAAAGTTGTATAGTAATCCTCTCCTCATTATTGTTATGTACATATTATATAGTCTATATGGAGTTTATTAATCAAGACAACTCCTATTACTTGTTAACACGTTGTTTTAGTGACTCCCTTATTTACTATTAGTGTTCCCATGGATTTCTCTCTAAGATTTTCCCCCTTCCTTTTTTTTGATTTATTCATACCAAAGACAATTTCTTCAGTCAAGTCACATTTTAATTCTGGGTTCCGTACCTTTTTCTTATAGACCATTGCATTCAAGGAATTTTGTAGAGGATTTTGGTCGGAAACTGGTTACACATTATACACTCTTATACAGGAGTTGTTGGTATCAGTCAAGTCATCCAAAAGGCACTTTTGCCATATAGACGTGAACATTCTTATGGGGTGCGTTACAAACTTACACACACACAGTAGTGAATTACTACCATCAAAGGTTTTTTCCCTTGACTCTAACATACCTTAGCTGAATAATGGGATGGAGAGCAAAAGTTATGAGTTGTACTGTACTCTTTGACAGAGGGCTACTCCCTCAAAAACATGTTTACATTCACTATATTATGTATATGTAACATATAGGGATTCAACTTTATCAACTCAGGTGCACGTAAATACCTATAGGGAGTTAATAGCATGGTTCTCATGTCAGTAGGTACAGAATTTTTGATTTGTTATGAAATTAACAGCCAAGTTTCAAACTATGATTAACCATTTGCTGAGAAAGTACAGGTGGTGACATTTCATCGATACACATGACTCATACGTATCCTCAAGGTACAATTACTATATATTACTAGTATTTAAGTAGAAGTACACTGTGAGAGTAATTCCTATCGTATTTGGTATCAGTGTCGATAGTTCTTAAGCCTATATAAACACCCCGGTGAGAATGCATTTGTATGTGATCTAACAATTTTATTAGTTTAAGGCCTTTAAATATACAAGATACATAATAATGATATATCAAAGAGTAACTTTAAACGAGCTCAAATAACTTATTACTTTTAGTTTTCACTAATCAATATTACTCAACAACATATTATACATAGATGTAATTAAATGTAAGACAAAACCATGTGTCCAAAAAGTAAACAATCAGTATCTAATGATTATAAATTATAATAAATAAACATTTTCAACAAATCCAAGATTGAAAAATTTTCACTCAATTTCATACATCCTTTTTTAGACATGCAAAAACACCATTATGACTTGATCTTAATGAGGTCAGGGATTTTTTTCAAGTGTTCCTGTACATGCAGTAACTATTTGACGGAGAGAAAAATATCCGGATGGGATCTTCATTTTTAGCGGAGTATTCTACATCTGAATTCCTTTTCAGAGTGGGGAAAATAAAGCCAGTCAAGATGGTATACTTGTGAAAGTTGAGACGAGTTGAGAGAATTTGAGCTGTTGTATGTATTTTCTGATATAATTTATCTATCTATGTACATATATACTACGTGAAATGGAAGTCGAGCTATGTACAAAGTTGTTAAGTCAGGATGGAGTTGACTGGGAATTACTCCAGTGTTATGGGTGTCATAAATAAGCAAGATTGCAATTCACTCAGAAAAGGCAGAGATGAAGTTGTACTTTTAGGGAAAGAATTTTGTAGGGAATAAATAAATAAATGGTGGTGATGGAAGGAAAGGACGTAAAATCTATACTATAAAAAGTCGTTTAAATGTAGGACGATCTAGCTATGTGGAAAACAATCAACAAGAAAAAATCATTATTACCTACTCAGCTCTTCTATTACATAGGCATACGTCCCAACAACTTACAAGGCATTATATAAAATAGCCTGGAGAGCTGGGAATACAAGGCAAATTAGGCTTGAATTCAAATACTAAAAAGGCATATTTTACCGGTGACTCGACGATTGCATCTATTCTCACATAAAATTTATTCGTATTGTCACGAGGCTAGGACATTATATATACTACATATGGGGAAAAATACCTCAATTATGCATGTTTAGTGCACATAGAATCATACGTGCAGCTTGTACTCTCACAACTTACAACACACCAAAACACACACGTACAGAGGTACAAGGAGAAAAAGCCATAAGCTCACAACCCCAACGTTTACAATAACAATTTCCGAATGACTTCTCATTCTTGGAGTTTGAATGACTCAAGTTTTCGCAATGACTTTCAGTCTCAAAGTAATAGCTGTCCGAATGACTCTTCCAGTAACTCCGTTTTTTTCCCTGTCTTCAAATTATCCATTCAATTTGACATAGGGAAATTCGATCATGCGAAAGATAATAGAAATCCGCTAGCTTTGAAATTTTACTCATTAAATATTGTATATGCATACATTTTACAGTAGGGATTTATTCTCTTAGTGCTACATATATACTCTTACGCCTGTGCCTGTATCATGTAAATGTTTGTGGAAATAAAATTTCATGTAATTGAATTCCCTCCTGCTTAATTCAATCAAGTTAAATAGTGAATAATATATGCTGTATAAGCAAAAAATTGTGGTGAAAAACTTTGACTGAAGTGAACCTCCCTTTATAATAATTTCGAGTCCGATAAGCACAGTTTAGGTAATTAAAGGGAGTTGAGTTTACAATCAGATGAATTCTTGTCTCGAAGACTTTTTCTGATGAATTTATGTTCATCTTGACCACGCAGATAAATAGCTTGCCCCTGGGTTTTTTTCTTCATTTATACTTCCAGCCCATTGAAGCCTATACAATGCTCTGCCAAGATCACTATCCTGTATACTGTTCTCCAGATATAATATACATGTAATAAATTCTTATGTATACTGTAAAATAGATACAAATACGTATAATGTTTTCTAATGTACACACATGTAAGATATGCGTATAAATTTCGATTATAAAAGGATATACACATGACACAACAGAAATGACTTGGAAGGATAATGAAAGGGAGAAACGCAGGTGCACAATTTAAGTTAATTTGTAATAACAAAAGCATATGGAATTATCTGAAAAAATTCATAACAAAAGGGAACTGTATAGAGGGACATGAAGGTGTCAAAACAAGGGATAAATATTAATAACAATAATTTACTTTGACCCGCACCGAGCTGTGCATAAAGTAAAGATAGCCTAGCAGGAGAAGTCACATTTTTTTACAATCATAATAATAATAATCACGTAAGAATGGACATGTCTGTCCCATTTGACTTCTAACATCATGAAGCTTTTAGTAAATATACAAAACATAGTAAGTTTCTCAATAAGAATTAATAACGTTATTCCAAACATCAGGATGGGCTTTGGTGATGGAAAGGAGATTTCCCACTATAAAATTACGGCCATCCGCAAAATAAAAAAAACTAATATTTTAAAGCCAACAGCGACAGACGTTTTCTTTGCAATTTTCCGTAAGAATTATTTTTACGCGCGCATATAGCGCAGCGATAGCTCAAAGAGTTTACCTACCATTACCATTGATATGGCTTTGATGGCACTGCATTGACTCTCATGCAGATTGGAAAAGTATTTGCATCGAAGATTGGTGCCGTTCTTCGCTTTCCTTGTGTATTCCTCCGTTTGCACACAAACTCTGAAATCCGAAACTTCTTCAATCTACTAAAATCAACGTAAATCTACATATTATTTTTTGGTAGGACTTTCTATTTTCATCCATTTGCCTTTTCGTAACCTTACATAGAGTTTGTCAGCTAAAAATGACTTATGATTGAAACTTCTCCCAGATCAATTTTCACCGGAAAACCGTGAGCACTTCAGTCTCTAACCTAAAACCTGATCAGTTAAAATGACTTATGATTGAAACAGGCAAAATGCTTTTTACTTAATGCTGCTGCAGGAAATATGTAGAAGTCGCCAACAAATTGCTGTCGTGGTTGCGGCAACAGGTATTGCAGTAACTCTGTTGGAGGGTGGTAAGACCGCTCACCGTCGGTTCAAAACACCTATTCCTGCACTGGAAACATCAACGTCAATAATGATACAATACAGGGATACAATTCTCCTGTGGCCACCGTTTTCAGAGAAGCGAAGCTTATTTTGTGGGACGAATCTACGATGTCAACCTCAGATATGCTGGCTGTAGTTGATCGCTTATTGAAATTTCTTAAAAACGCCCTATCCATTTGGTGGAATCACAATAGTTGTGCAGGTGACTTTCGGCAAACTTTGCCAGTAGTTCGGCATGGTGACCGCCCTCAAATGATTGAATCTTGCCTAAAAGTATCGCATTTGTGACGACATTTCGTTACCATACCACTTACAGAAAACTTACGTCTCCGACGGGGAGAGGAAGACTTTGGTTCTTTTTTTTTGAAGATCGGCAACGGTCAAAGGATAGCAAATGTTGGTGGGCTTTCTGATGATTATGTACAGTTTCCGCCTGAAAGCGTTACAGATCATGATTTGGTAGATGTTATTTTTGGAGACATAGAACAATTGAGTTTGTCAGAACTGGCGTCACGAGGGATTCTTTGCCCAAAAACGCCGAAACAATGTCGATAGAAAACCGAATAGTAGAACGATCACCAGGAGTAGCTGCTGAATATCTCCGAAGTCATTATGTACTCTACTGAGTATCTCAACTCTTTGATACCAGGGGGGATGCCACCACATAAGCTAAGCCTAAAAATAGGAACCCTTATCATGCTACTTCGCAATATGGCCGCCGAGTAAGGTTTGGTTAACGGTACCCGACTAATTATTACAGGGCTACTCGACAACATTATTGTTGTAAAGGTTGTAACTGGGTCCGCAGCAGGAAAGATTATGTTTATACCTCGAGTTGTGCTACATCCCTCTGACACTGGAATGCCGTTTACTCTCAGCAGACGGCGACAATTTCCAATAAGAATTGCATTTGCTATGACAATAAATAGGTCCCAGGGCCAGACCTTGGGTTGGAGTGTTTTTAAATGAACTTATTGGCAGATATAGAAACATATATTTATGTCTGTAACTGCGTTAGTAATGCTTATTGAAAAACTTCATGGGAATAGAAGTCCAACGGGTAAGCGAAATTTACTCCGTTCGACGAACGGGTCGCCCCAATTGTGATTCTACATACACTCATCCATAAGGATGATGAGCCATTTCATTCTTCCCTTTCATCTTTGTTAATTCTTTCTTTTTTTGAAATGATCGACAGAGAGCATTCCCATCATCATCCCAGTGGAACATCAGTGGATGAATAGACATGCTAATTGTACAAGCATTTTGCTTCCGGTGACTCGAACAAATTTTACCGTTTCAACTTTCTTTTTGTTCGCCATGCAAATTCCTATTTTTATAACACGCTCTGTTATAAAAGCCTGATTCTTTGAAAAACTAGAACTTAAATTTTGTTAGATTCTTTTTTGTGCTTTTACCGTGGTTCATATATGATTACTACATGGATTCCAACCTACGTATAGCTCATGGTAGAAGGTGAGAATTCTCTGAAATAAATAGACAAATAGATTTTCACGTGGGCATATGAACAACCCAATCTAATGGTACAAAGGAAGTTCCCATAGTTTACATACAAACGATAGTAGACCACTCACAATAAGCCCATAAAGGAATAGTAGAAAAAATCCAACACATCACATAAAAAAAATTCGAAACATCCTAGAATTTAAGCCTATGCATGTAAGAAATATTATATAAAAATGTATGATAAGGATTTACAACCTAATGGCACATGCTCGTATGTATAGTTAAATAAATGTAACATATTTTTTTCATTAAAGTGGCCCGAAGTTAAGGAGCAGAAGTGTCTCAAGGTTTGCTGGAAAATGAGAGGAGAAAAATATCGCCTACATGTTTCACGATTAGGAATTGATTGGAAGACTTTCGCATATATGTACATTTCCATTCCACCATACGTACCTTTCAAGATACTCATATGCTGGTCTAATGAGGAGTTTTTTTTATATTTTACAAATGAGCAATAATACACCATGATGTATTCATCATATGGGCACTTTACCATTGAGAACAAAACCTTGCAATTAGTGCTGATGGTTAATTCTCCCATATAGCCCGTAATGTTAGTCCATTCGAGGGATCAACCAAGTGCAATTTTATGCAGAGCCAAAGATGGTCCTGGTAAAATCCCAGGTTATTTTCAAAGAACTTACATACATATACTTGAATGCTCCGTTGTTTTTCTAGTAAAGCATTGTTTTTGATTAGGATAAGGACATGACAAGTAATAAAAGGAGATCTCAGTAAGTGGTTAAAAGTAAAAATGCTAAAAATGGAATTGCAAATTTGATTATTACTTGAGCAGAAATTGGAACTCACGGCACGCAGCAAGGCATTAGCTCCTAAGGACAAACCAGGCACTCAATTCTGACAATGAGTCGTGCAGAACTTTTGTAAAATGATCCCTTTGGAGAGTGAGAGAGAGAGAAAAAGAAAGAGAGAGAATGCGAGAGAGAGAGGGGTAGAACAAGGGTTGCAATGAACATAGCCACAGCTTGATTTGTATTGCTGGGGCAAGACATTAGGTGAGTACGAAGGAGGTACAGGAAATCAATTAATCATATTTGTTGTAATGGGTTGGTGGTAATTGGATTCCAGGGTGGAAGTAATACGGTCCGAGGGAATCGTACAAACTCTCCCTATACCTTTTCATTGACTTTTTTTCTGTTTTCTTTTGAGTTACCAACGGTTTGAGCTCGTGCGTCCATATGTATGTACCCGTAGGTTTTTTGGGTATGGTAGCTTTTTTTAAGGAGTTACTTATTATTGTGTGTACACAACAACTATATCCTTACACTGGATCATACATTCTAATTCTACGTACGTGTATAAGTAAAAGGAACCCAGGCCCCGATACTGCAGAAGAGGAAAAAAGCAGAAGAAGAAGAAGAAAAAGGAAGGAGAGTACAAACGAAGGGATTGAGTATTGAATTTTTTGGCAAGACATCAACAACTATTTGGACGGAGAGACATTTAGTAGGAGAGGAGAGCGAAGATCAAGTACAGATACTTAAGTAAAGGTTGGGGAAATCTGTAAGCAGATCGCATATGTGCAAAGGTAATAAATAAGTAATAAGTTACAAATGGAAAATAAGTAATTTTGCTCAAGTATATATTCTTCCTATGTTAGAAGAACTGACTGACTCTTTAGTTTAATGTATGTTTGAAAAACGTTGGAAGTGGTGAGGGGGGGGGACAGAGAGAGAGAGGAAAAAGGGCAAAAGTTGTTTTTGAGAAATGAATTCAGATGAAGAGTATCGGCGGATGGATGCCTATTTAAGGGATATATTGAGAAATGTTTAAAGGTGGAGTTGAAATTCCAATTTTCTTTTGTGATGACGGCCGGTTTGGTTTCACCCAGGGTGGAGTCCCTTTTTACCAATCTTGGCCAAGAAACATGTTACCTTCAAAGGACAAAAATCTTGACTTATCTCTCTTTTCTCAATGAATGTCCTCAGTGAACATCAAATCACCACCCTAACCTCATCTCACATTTTTACATTTTACATTCACTCACTTTTAGATTACCATCGTTAAGTTGCTCTTTCCCCACCAAAAACTTCTGTCCCCACAAGTACTCACTCGTACATACGTCACTATACATATCTACATACATATGGTACGGTCCTAAGCTAAAACACTGACTCAACATGAGAGGTAAAAGTCAGCTCAAATCCACTATGTCATATAAATATATACAACTAACAATAAGTATACAAACATTCAAGCTCAAGCCACGTAATAGTTTTATCTCCAGACTAAATAACCCAACCAACAAAAACCAACCACCAAAATCTCAATTGCATCCAATATTTTTTCTCCTCTTTGTATAGTGTTGTGTAAAGTAACTACTATACACATAATAAATACTACATAGGGAGTAGCTATATCTGTTTATATGAGTTGATCTATCCAAAGTTACAAGTTGGAATGGCCCGAGAGACTCTTCCTAGTGCCATTGTTACATCCATTACTTGACTATTAACGATTATTTACATGGTGACTCCCACCCTCGTAGGTCACCACCAGAACGCACAGCAATAACGCTACATGCTCGTGGTAGTAAAAGCTAACGACTAATAGTAAGTACGAGGATTTCCATATCGAATAAATGCAATTATTTTCCAATCTTCTTATCTTCCTCTCTCTCTCTCTCTCTCTCACCCTTACCAGCACAAGTCTATATGTACAGTTTACAACAATAACCAATAAAAGAACACTGAAGTTCATCATAGACAATTCAAGTGTGGTCAACTTAATTTTATGTTACCTTCCATACCTTCTTATAAAAGTACATGCCCATATTCTCCCAAGTCAAAATTCTTTTCACTGTAGATATAAACACTATACTCGACAATAATGTACATTTCTTATGTTACAAACCATGTATACATGTATAGCTACATAAATCTTGTAATTCGCTTTTGAATAAATTCAATCCAAATCTTAAAGCCAAGATTAGCAATGATGGGATATGAAAAAGAATTTCAATTCATCACCCTCACTCACAGAGTCATTCTCATTCCATCAGTTTTCTCCTCCTCCCCAAAATAGGAACCACTGCCATCATCATCACAGTCATCATCTCAGATTCACAGTTTTTTTGTGTACAAACATTATTACATTATCATTATGTACACATACATACATACGCATACACATACACACACACACACATTCTTTAATATCAGATGAGAAACCCGACTCGTGAGACTTCAATTATTTACTCCCATTACTTATTTGCTTACGGACTCTCCTTTTATGAACAATACTTTAATTTTATGATGGCTTCATGCAGATTTTCTACCAAACTGATCCTCAATAGCACAATTTTGACACAATTAAAGTTTATTAAATGAATTTAATTGATCCGCATTCCATCCTCGGATTCTTTTACGTGCAGCATATCTGCATATATACCTTTTTTATTTTGTTATTTTTGTCCAAAATAATCCATTGTATATCCATACTCATACACTACTAGGATTTCCATACAACCCGCCTTCGAAGTAGGTTCCATGAAATCTTGAACAAATCAACCTTTATGGAAAAAGAAATCTCACCTTTTCCAACAACTTCCACCACCAAAAAATTATTATTTTTTACAGCAATTCAAAAACAATAATGCTTCCCATAAATGTATCGGCATTGAAAACTCCAAGCCTTAAGGATCAAATA
>JAQFXU010002446.1:0-20769 GCA_034693705.1 Spatulosminthurus flaviceps
CTTCCTTACCGTGGAAGATCTTAAAACTTGTCGGTTAGTTTGTCGGAAATGGAGATCCGTGGCAAATCCAATTCTGAAGCAAATTTCCTGTGTAGCAATCCATGGAGAATTTGCAGGGTCATTTTTCAAGGACGGAGCAGTAGAGAAATGTTTGAAGTACTTGAAAAATTCCGTTTCCAAATTCTCACTTTGGACAACTCTCCGCCTCACGAATATGAAAGATGGCCAAGTGAAAGTTCTCCTGGCATCCCGAGACTTCCAAATTGCAGTCAAGAGTATCCTGGAACTTCAAATGATTAAATGTGAGATAAGCTGGAACTCCTTATTAAAGATCATGAGACAATTCATTAACCTTCAGACATTCTACGACAAAAAAACTAAATACACCGACTCAGACTCCTCCATTGTGATGAGCACACTGTCACTTTGGAATTCAGGCCAGCAGCCTGATGGTCCCATTGAGACAAATTTTGTGAAGAAGGACATTCTACTCGAGGATTTAAAATGTCTGAAAATTTATAAACCTAATTCGGACAAGAATACCACGGATCTGATCAAGATTCTCACGGTCACAACCATAGATGTGGAGGAAATACATTTGAAGTTAGATCCGCAGCAAAAGGAAGTTACTGTGAAGGATTCGTTTGAGTTTGAGAGGCATATCAATATTATGTTCATCTTGAATGCTCAGTCTTTAAAGAAATTGTACATTGACATGATGGACACAGACCATATTGAGTACTTCAATGAATTCCTCAAATGTTTCCGAGATTGGTCCACCCCATCCAGCTCCCCATTGGTTTTGGAAGAAGTCGTGTTAAAATTTAAGTATATTTGGTTAAGTAGAACCTTTGAGAACATTTTACTTCCTTTAATTGCCAAATGTAGTCAATTAAAAGTCCTTGGCATCGGTCTCATTTCTTTCAAGCCTGAGTCCGCTCATTTGTTAAAGTCCCTCTGTGAAGCTCTGCCCGGGGACTGTGCCTATGAATTTGGATTGTGTGTGAGCGATCATGTGAGTGGGAGCAGTATTTGTAAGAATGATAGTCATAGTCGCAGTCTCAGTTCTGGGACAGTTAGTACAAGTTTAAATACAAGTGTCGAGTGTCATGTTGACTCGAGAGCATTGGGTCAAGCTGAACTTAAGACGGATTTATACAAAAGCCACATGACGGATCTTCTCGTTGGCATCTTTCATGATGACGTGAAGGAGGTGATTGATCTCTTACCAAGGGAAATGGAAGGGTCTAAATTTGAGAAGACTGTGGATGTTTGCGTCTTCACGAATGGACCTCAAAAACCCAATTTTACGTCATTTAACGTTAAACAGCTCGCCTATTTTTTTTGTAATGTCACAAATTTGGAGATCATCGATGGACCTTATGAGAATTATTTTGAGGAACTTTTCAGAACTACTTCGTCAGCTTTCATAGATGATGATGACATTCAGCTGATTATCAAAAGTATGAAGAGACTCAAGAAACTTATTATATTTGCTAATATGGAAACATTGACGGATTCTGGTGTCACGGGCTTGCCTCATAGTATCTGCTACAGGATGAGGACCAATAAAGTTTATAGACTTGAACCTTCGGAAATACAAGGACAAAGATTTGGCAACTTGAAACGTAACTTTAACACCGTATTTATTTTCGACCTAGTACTCCTACTTGTATTTAGAATGTTACGAAGCGTTTATTTCAAAAATGTCTTTTTTGCGCATTGGTGGATTCCAGATTTAACGTACCTGTCACTTCGAGGTATTGGTACTAGCCTAACGGATGTAAGCGCTTATTGGGGCTTTTCTCATATCAAAAATTTACGAACTCTTATCGTTTCTCATTTCAAGAAGGTAATATAATTGAGGTTTCCTTTGTAAAATTAGCTTTAATGCTTTGAAGGATTATTTTTGCGTTTGATTATAATGCAAGATTGCGTTTAAATTATTTGTACATTGATTTGGACATGATAGCTTACCCCTGAAGGCCGAGAATATTTGGATCAGATGTACCCATCGTCCAATGGATGTTTTGTTGCTATTTTGTAGTATTTGTTTCATTCCATTTTAGAGTATGTAAGTGAATGAGAATAAGTTAAGGGGCGATAATTTTTTAATCAACCTTGCAATACGGGGGAAATAATCCTTGTAAGTTTTGTTGTTTCTTGTTCACCTCCCGTTGCATTAATAAAGAAAATCGGTGAAAATTGTGATTGGAAAAATAAAATTCGAGACGGAATTTATTAATGCAATATAAAGTAGTACTTATTACGATGAGCTGAGTGAATGATTATGTGAAATTCATGATTATACATATTTCCAACATCCTGTGTTTGATTGGATACTTGACCTGTGCTACCAACCCTACAAGCTAAACTTTACATTCCATTGATTGGCTGGAATTCCCTTCATGTCTGATCGCAGTATCTGCTGTGAGCAAACAAAAACAACAAACATTTCGACTTGAAATATAAACTGAAATAAAAGGCATTTTAATGGTGAAAAAAACAACAAATTAGCCATGTACACAGTAACACAGTACACGCTCATTACATTGTTAGAGCACCCGTTTCTACTGTAAAGGGCATCGCATTGCATGGCGAAAAAAGTTGAAAATTTTGAGCCCTCAAAGTCGCTTTAGCGTGAGAGTGTGCATATTCTACAAAACCCCTTTTGAAAATTTTCGGCTGTAATCAAAACGCGTGTGCTGTTCACTGTAACAGTACAAACCATTGAATAAGTAAAAAAACCAAAAACAACGACGCATGTTCAGAAACTTAGAAGTCGCATCAGAATGGGTTCCTAATTCCTAATCCTGAAACACTCGAGAATGTTTACATCGGAAACCTCAAATTTTTAATTCCAGGAAATTGTATTTTGTGTTCAAATTTTAATGTATAATATAAGGCTGTTTCATTTTTTTCAAAAAATTTCGATTTTTGCAGATTAAAACAAAATTTTCTTATGAATCCATTTAAAATTTTGAGTTTAATTCGAGGGAAAATCTATAATGTCGCAATTTAAAAAAAATTAAAGTCCAAAATGCAGGCGGCAGATATTGCACAAAGGAGTGTTGGGGTCAGGGAAGTGTATAAAGTGTTTTTCATAAAAATTTGAAAAATCCTGTGGGACACCTGAAAAACTTGTGAGAAAAGTACAATAATAAAATTTTATTAAAATTCTAAGGAATAAATTCACACCGGTGAAAAACTGTTTAATTGTCAGTATTGCGACTAAAGTTAGGCTGTGTGGTGGGAAATGGCTGGCACGAACAAATTTCTACTGCACTGGAGAGAAATCATACTAAAGTGGATAGCCTTCGTGGGAATTTCAACGGTTTTGCGATTGTGTGCTTTGTGCCCTAAGGTCGCGAATTTTTAATTAACTAGCTATAGCTATTTATGTCTTTGTGTACATATCCGTATGCACAAATAGCAATATCCGCCACATTACAACACTACTGGGGCTTTTTTAATACATTGTCTTTTAGCATAAGTAGAGCTGCTACACTTGATTAAAATATTGCAACTTCGATAAGATAACCCAAGTTGAAAAGTCGTTGCTGTTACCTAAATTTCATAAGAAAAATTATTCAGAAAATATTTTTATTTTTCATTAATATCAGCTTTAATTTTTCAAAATTAAAATAAAATAATAATTCTAATATTTTGCCCGAACGGCCAAAATAATTCCAACTTCTCCAATTCTACTGCGCTAATAAATCTATACGCTTGCCTAAAGTAAACGCAAAGCGCAATGTCGTCGCGGCGCATTACATCCTCACCTCATGCTCATGTTGTGGTTTAGAATGTTTAGATGAGTTACTTAGATGTGCAAAGCAATTAATGCATTGAATGTATGCATTTTTTATAATTGTGGAATAAATAATAATAATGATTTTGGCAAAAAATGCATTTAATATAACACTATTAACAACTATTACGGCTTACGAACTTACGGCTCAAAATTATTTAAACGAATTTTTTAATACTTATTGTTAGCGATTTAAAGTGATAGATTATAGATTGATTACATAACTAGGACCTAGGACTAGGAACTTTGAAATTCGAGAAATTAATTTCCATGTTCGAAAGACTCAGCTTCAAGCAGTTTCCCTATCCCGCCCCCTCCATTTTTAATTTTAGGGACAAAGTAGTCATGCAAATCATTAATCATTCCTTACAACTTACAGGTATGTTTTAAAATTTGGTAATAGAGTAAAAATTAATAACCGTGTTACAGTAAAATAACAATGCTGAAGCCAGGCGCCAGGCTGGGCAGACTGGGCACATCAAGATCGAAACCACAAAGGGCGGCCATTTGCCACAGATTGCACACAAACTCTCGGCTTTCCAATGGTTGTAACAACAAACCTTAATTCCATACAATGCTTCGGATTTTAAGGTTTTACATCTAAATGGGGTTTTGTTAATATCCTGCAAAGTCCTTGTCCAGTGCTTTTATTTAAAAATAAATAATACAGTGTAATGCAATATTGTAGTTTCTAAAAGAGAGTAGTTTTACAGTTTCTGGAAATTAAGAAAGCGTTCGAACCAACTTTCGGTCAAGTACTTCAGACCAGAATCGGTTCCAGTAAGTTGGTAACATTTGCACCTTTTGTGCATTTTCTTGATTTTAGATGACCATATATATATGCATGAATATATGCATGAACTTCATAGTTCTGGATGTGCGAGACTGACTGAAACTGAAATCCAGTGAAAACCCATTTTTTTAGGAGCAAATTTATGAAAAAATATTTGCCCACTTGTCCGGAAATGATATCAAACAATGTCGATTGGTTTGCAAAACTTTTGAGAAAACAGCTTGGACCTTCCTGGATGACTCGACCTGCATTATTTTCGATGGAAATGCAGGCTTTGCTCGAATGGGATTTTCAAAAAGAAAGTCCCGACGTCTCATTCGTTACCTGACGGAATCCGAAATGAAGTTTTCCCTCTGGTCCAGTATGAGGATTAGGAACGTGAGTGAGACGCATATTAAAACACTGCTCGAGGAAAATGTCTCTCGATTCACAAATACCATGCAGAATGTGACGAGCGTGGAATTGATAAGATGTTCTCTTTCCTGGACTACTCTCATTAAGTTCCTCCATCTATTCAAAAATCTACAGCAGTTCATCGATCTCAATAACAATTATTTTGCAATGCAAGATCCAACCATATACTGTTGCCAAGCTTATTTCGACCCTGAAGAAAGGACTTTGATTGAGGTCATGGATTATAGATTACGTGCCACTAAAATGTCTTTTAGTTTTGTTGAACCAACATGGGATATTATTCTGATGATGAGAGTTCTTGAACTTACATGTGCAAACTTGGAGGAATTTGAACTATGTATTTCATCTGAGAAGGAAATCTTTCCATTTGAACGAGCAGAGTTCTCCAATAATTTGGGTTTGTTCTTGTATAAAAGCTTAGGGACCCTGAGAACAATCACGTTTAAATGGACAGCTGTCAACTATCATTTCATGTTTGAAGACTTTTTCCGCGTCATTCCCGTTCTGATGACCTCTCATAAAGAACTAATAATCACACATTTGATCTTGGATTTTGATTGGATTTTCCTAGGACATGCGAGCTTTGAGCAGGATTTAATTCCTTTTGTCAAGAGACTTAAACACCTTCAGGTTTTTACGCTTATGAAGGTCATTCTACAAGCTGGACTTGGTCATTTGATTGAAGATTTGCGCCCACCATTCCCTTGTCAATTTAATCTTGGAATTCTCCTCAGTGATCATCCGAATTTGGATGAGGCAGCCGTTAATCGGGAACTGCTTAAAACTGACGTCTTTACCACTTGTACCACAGCTCTCAGAGTTGCTATTGACTTACCTGAGACAAGTCATGCGGCTCAAGTCCTCCCCTTATTCCAACAAAGCTGCATGTATATAGGCAATGATCGGGGGAATTTGAAGTTCAAAAACACTACGGAACTTATGATCAAGCATATTTGGAATGGTTCTTCCTCTAATTTCATCTCGTACAACATCCATGGAGTTGTTCATAGCTTCCCGAATTTGACAGAACTTTGTATTTTTGACGGGCCCAAATTTGAGTACTTGGGTAGCTTTCGTATTCGAAGACAGTGGGACTATATGAGTGAGGCCGGAATCATGGATTTGGATATGCAGCTAATTTTAAAAAATCTTGTCAGGCTAAAGATCGTACGAATACGAGCGTATCTAGAACAATTGACGGACTGTGGATTAACGGGGCTCAGTGATCAAAAAAGAGATGATTACGATGCGATCATTAGCATGGGAGGATTCAAGTCCTCCAAGGAAGAGGTCTTGCCTTATGCCGTCTCCAGTTTGAAAGGTATATTCTCTCGACTTTTCTCTCTCATTGTAAATCGTTCAAAGAACTGATTATGAACGAGATTACTCACCCTACCAACCACTGCAATGGCATTAGTAATTGCAATTTGCAAATGAACTTATCAATTGCAATGCATATTTGCAAATTATGCAATTTATTATTGGCTAAAGAAAGAATATATTCTGTACTAAATTATTTTGTCAAAATTAATTATGTTTGCTTTCCTTTTTAAAGATTTGGAAGAGTTCGTTTTAAAAGGTGTATCCGACCGTGTCACAGATGTCACTGCTTACTTGGCCTTCAATGGTCTGTCGAAATTGCACACTGTCGCTATTTGTGGAACTACGAAGGTACCTAATACTTTTATGTCGTGTATCGTGCATTCAAAATCCTGAGGAATTTTAATTCGTTGTAGTCTTTAAGCTTTACGTGAGCTCTTCGTTGATGAGGTGGTATTTTTATTCTGTTTAACAGCTGTCGAAAGGAGCGAAGGAATACATTAAGCAGGGTTTATTTTCCACAAGCGGAATGAAAGTGCTTCACTGTGAATTTACCTGAGTGGTATATTTAACAAAAAAATAGCAGTAATAATAATTTTTAAATACCTTCAAATAAGTAAGTACTTGCATAAAGTTTTGATAAAGACAGATGAGCTATGCTGTGCGATGTTCGGGGTTTTTCTAATTAAAAAAACCGAACTGTTGGAAATTATTTGCTGTACCAAAAATATTCGCTAGTTCTTATTCTTAAAAACAGGCCATTTATTATATTTTCTTACATACAATTAAGGGTGATATAGTGCGCTAAAAAGGTTGAAACATATATGGACTATGTATTAGTAGATAGTCACGATACGATGGTCGCTCCAATCCGCGGTTCTTCGACAGCGCTAGTTCTTATTCTTAAAAACAGGCCATTTATTATATTTTCTTACATACAATAAGGGTGATATAGTGCGCTAAAAAGGTTGTAACATATATGGACTATGTATTAGTAGATAGTCACGATACGATGGTCGCTCCAATCCGCGGTTCTTCGACAGCGGTAAATTAATAGGGTCGCTAACACCGCCCTCAAAATTGGGGAATCAGAAAATCATGGAGATTTTTTGCGTATACCAAACCAATAATTGAAAGAATGTGCATGTAAATGGTGCCATAGTTTCAAAAATAGACACTTTTCACAAATCGGCAGACAATTCTGGTGTTTACCATCAAAATCTACGCAAAATTCTCATAAGTAGGAGAAGGTTATGGGCATTATATACATATGGTCTCCAATGTGATTTTAGCAAATGGGATTCAATCATCAATGTGTCCGCAGGTGTCCTTGACAAAAATGTGGATAAACTAACCGTACATGAGCTTGTACAACTAGAATCGACAACGACTTTACCCGTTGGTGAGGAAATTGACCAAAATATTTTTTCAAGTAAGGGGTACCTACTCAGGTCCCGAAAAAATAATGCAAAAATTCCCACTTGCTTTGGGAATTCCCACTTGGTGGGGGAATTTTCTCTTCTGGAAGTGGCCACTGCTATATCTCAGCAATGGAATGTCCGAATAAGTTGAAATTTTAAACTCAAGGTTTTGAAGCAAATTTAACGAAGGCAGCTTTTTCCTTTCCCCGAAAAAACGGTTTTCCGTATTTCGGAAAAATTTTAATTTCCCGAAAAAGCGAAAATGTTTTTTTTCGGGAAAATTGACATTTTCCCGAAATACGGAAAACCGGTTTTTCGGGGAAAGGAAAAAGCGGCCCTCGTTGAATTTGCTTCATACCTTAAGTTTAAAAAATTTCAACTCGTTTGGAAATTCCATTGCTGAGATATAGCAGTGGCCACTTGCAAAAGAGAAAATCCCCCCAGCATGGAGTAAGCAAGTGGGAATTTTTGCATTGTTTTTTCGGGACCTGACTAGGTACCCATGACGTGAAATAAAATATTTTGGTCAATTTCCTCACCAACGGGTAAAGTCGTTGTCGATTCTAGTTGTACAAACTCATATATATCCTATATTATATTATATAGGATGGGCAAATGTGGATGTATGGTGCACTTTATTACTCAGGGATTGGATCGGATAAAAAGTGCTGGTTATCTATAAATTGGAGATTGAAGCAGCTTTTTTAAATCTTACAAAAAAGTACGATTTGCAATTGAAAATTGAAAATGGAACATTTTCAACACTAAATTTTAATTGCACGTGTGAATTGAATGGGATGTTCCCCGCCAAGTCTTAATTTGAAGAAGCATGGCCATGCACGCGCGGCATAGACTTAAAAACATTGCACCTGCATAGACACCCACAGTGCACAATGAGCACTGCAGAGTGTAGATCTGCGATCTACCTATGTTCACTGAATAGACTCAATGTATTATCCAACAATTCAATATTTTGCGTAAGTTATAGCATAGCTAATCTAATATTGGTCGCATGCTTTTAACTTCTGCACTATTCATTTACTTTTTACTTTGGAGGCAGACAATAAAGACAGTAAAATAAATTTCTTGGAACTTTAGTGCAGTGGGAATTTAGATGGTCACGTTATTAGTTTGTTTCAGTTTTATGAAGCATCAAAACTGAACAATAATAATTATTATTTGTGTGTGGAATTAACGAAGCAATACATTGCAGAATAAATAGTTGGAACTCGATAAATCACGTCGTAGTTGAAGGTACAGATATCAAGTAACTCATAATCTTGAGTAAGCCAGATAATTTATCTTGGTTTCGCATTTTGGGTTCTAAAGTAAAGTAAACAAATGCAATAAATTGCATTAATGTGTTAAAAATCATGCCCTACAAACGAAGGAAATATCATCAGGGGATCACGACTGAAAAGAAAAAATATCGGACGAAAAGGCGACAGAGAGACGTTGATCAGATCTTTGAGGATTTACAACCGGAAAAAAGACAAAAGTTAGAAAACCAACCTTTGGATTTGGATAAACCGGGTGGTGGTCAGTTCTACTGTGTACATTGCGCGTAAGTCAGTATAAATGGCAATTTAGTTCCATTTTTAATAATAAATTCTTACTCTATACGGCAACGCAACAAGGTCTTGCCTGGCATAGAAGTACATGATATTTCTGTACAATTAAGCTAAAAAGTCATTGGTATTCAGTATTGTATTGTATTTTTGTAGGGCTCCTGTGCACTATAGGTGGCAGGATGTTGCTTTTTATAGGCGTATTTTGCATGGGCCAGTTACATCATACGAGAACACCTTAAAAGAAGTAGTGGTTATTCGGAGTAGATTATACAACCATAGGTAATGGTGATATGTCGCAATGGAATGATTGATTGCGTTTCAAATTACAACAGTGTTTTATAAGGAAGAATGCAGGGCCTACGGACATGTGAAATGGTGGCCTTTAAGAAGCCTCCGTGAAGGAATTTAATACAGTAATGCTGTTGGGTCTTAAAAGACGAGAAAAGGGAATTTGAAACTTGAAATGAGTGTAATGGAACAAACTTGCATATGTCTTAAAAGTTTCTATGACTATACCGCCAAACCGGATATTGTTTTTACTTTAACTTTTGTAGTATTTAAATTAGGAAGGAACAAAAGTAGAATCTTAAGTCTTGATTCTCGATGGAAAAATAATGTTTAGTAAAGTGGGAATTACGATACGATGATGAAAAGTTGCAGCTTTTTTGGTGGGATATTCCATTTGCAGTTAGCACGTAGTCCAGAGGGCAAAGGATCGCTTCGGTTGGTGAGGGTGAGGGATGGATTGCATACTAAACGGAAACGATTAATGGCATGATTAATTCAGAAGTGAAAAGGGAAGAGCCTGACGTTCGAGCCGAATAATGTATTAAACTACTAGGGTATAATGTAATTAAATTAGGTTTGCCAGATAGAAGGGGCAGACTGAAGTGGCGGGGTCATTATGTAAAAGGAAAAGTTTTTTCCTAAAAATTCTAGAGTTATAATGGAGTGCAGAATACATGGTAGGCATTAAGATAATAATTAATAAACTGTAACTCCAGCACCACCACACCTACGTATGTTTCCAAAGTTGCAGTTGCTTTCTCGCAGTTATACCAAATTAAGTTATGATTGCAATATTTCCGCTAGATACTCTATTTACATTTACTTCAGGATTCACTTATAAGCCAGCAGCCAGCTCTAGTAAAGCTGTCTTAAGAATGGAGGAATACTATGTAAGGTTGTCGTATTCTTTAGATTTATGATAATGAGTAGTAGCGGTGCGGTATTAAAATTCTAGTTTTTAGTACAGGCGTTTGTGAGGGGAAGGCGTTTGCAAATATTATGATGGAAAACTGTGTGTGACCTTCTTTCTCAAATCTCAAGGAAACATTACATTGACGAGACCGCTTTGCAAGAGCACAATCGGGGGAAACCTCATAAGAAGAGAGTGAGGGACTTGCAAGAAAAACCCTACTCCATCGAAGAATCTGAAAGTGCTGCTGGTTTGGGCAGCTACGTTATACCAGTTAAGGACGTCAAGATCATAGAACCGTAAGGATCTAACCGCAGTTGTTTTAACTGCATTTAATGGCTCCATTGCATTGCACTGGAGTTTTAATCAAATTCAAAAGTACCTACACTTGAACAATCAACATGCTGGTATCTTTATTACAGGATGGACGCTTGAAGATTTTGTCGGTTCGCCTTTCTTCCTTAAACTAAACATAATTAATTTGTGTTTGGCTAAAAATATTTAAAATTTTTAAAATTTGAAGTAACAAATACATCCGATATTTATAATTATAATCTACCTATACTCGTCGTTGACAGCATTAGAGTTTAGGAATCAACTTCTTGAGTTTTCACTTGTATGTACTATATTTTTAAGCCGTGTATAATTGAAGTTAGCTGTTTTCTACATAATGTCTTCCATCCGTCACGTTATCCGCCCTTTGGTAAAAAGTCATGGTACCCGAGTTATTAATCAGCGTCAGATGGGTACGTGGGCGCTATCCCGTTTAAGCACCGTCAGTGCTGGGAGAGTTCAGCCCGTGTTGGATATCGAATATATATTAAAGAATCTCGACCTCTTCGAAGATTCTATAGCAAAACGGAAAGTAAATCCTCGACCGGCAATCAGGGATTTACCGAAATTATATGAAGAAGCTGTAGCCTTGAGAGATGCTAGAGACAGAGCACAACAAATTAGAGAAGAGCATAGCCAAGAGGTACGGAATAATTGAATTTTAACTTATAAGAAATCCCAAATCCATGAAGGTTATTTCCGAAAATATTTTTGGCGAGTTAATTGTAGCTTTTGATTTTTTATATATATTGAAGGTAGCCAAACTTATAAGGGATCGTAAACCAGACAAGCAAAGTAATCCGGAAACGAGCGAATTGAAGGAAAGGGGGAAAATACTTCGGGACGAATTGCGAAGTGCTATAGCGAATTTTAATAAAGTCAATGATGTCATAATTGACCTTGTGATTTCATTACCCAATATTTTGGACCCTGCGACTCCCGATGCCAATGAGTTTTTAAGAACCGTAAAGGTCCCTGAAGGCGTGAAACCTTGGTCGACCCCTCCGGATCTGGAGTGGACCGTCATACCCGGTAGACCATTTAATTATCTCACATAATTGATAATGGCAATCACATGTGCAAAAGGCAATGGCAGATATTTATTATTAACAGTTAATGTATTTTGTTAATTTTGTTGTTTGTTACACTGCGTAGGTGTTGGTCCAGATGCAGAATTTCCCCGTTCCAAGGCTTCTTTATTAGAATTGGAATTATCTGGCGAAGCACAAAGTTACTTGCTTAAAAACAAATACACTGAAACAGGCAATGTAGATTTTGTCGAGAGCTCCTTGTTTGACGTATCAGGTGTGGATCCCAATCAGTTTATTCGTATTAGAGAGGTGAAAATGCTTAAAACTTTTTATTGTTTTGAAACACAGGATAGTTTCGTAAATGAAATCGTCGGATTTCAGATAATTTTTCAAAGGACTGCTTGTTCATGATTTAATGATTTTTGTGCAGAGCAATATTAATCCGGTTCCCGAAAGTCATGCGTCGTATCTAGTTGGAGGAGCCTCTTTCCCAGCTTTTCTAGCCCTGTTCGCACAGTCACTTTTGAAGAACCCCGATGAAGTAATGCCCATCAGGTACTTCGTTATTGGTCGAAGTTACGGGAAGAAAAAATTTGAGAAGAATACCGTATACCAGCGCTCTGCTGTGCAGGTTTTTATCGCTTGTCGAAACGAACAGGAGATGGAAATGGAATTTGATAAATTGAGCAACCTAACAGGAAATTTTTTATCAAATCATATCGGGACACCTTATGCGGTGGAGCAAGTTGGGGCTTCGAACCTGCAGACTTACGAGCGCAAACAGCTACAATTTGTTACAGAAGACAGCAGTAAAGTAATTTCAAGTGTTTCGGCTATTGGCGATCATGTAAGCAAGAGACTCCTGTGTTGCTACGCTGGAAATAGTACTAAGCAAGCCAAATTCATGCATTTAGTTACAGGAAGATTTCTTAATTTGACTGATTTTATTCGACCGCTGGAAAAACCACCAGATTCAGCCATGAAGTCTTCTTCATCAGATGCATAGGTAGTCTAATCAATTCCATTAGTGTTGTTATTACCAAGGTCGTAATCGTAATAAACAGTTTAGTCAATTTTTATTATGGAATTAAATTGTTATGCATGAATTGCCTCGCGATCATTTATTATATCGTCGGCTAAAGTACAAAAGGGGCTATATGCAGAAATCCTTAATACGAGATAGTTCCAACTCTGTGCGCTTACAATTCTAATGCAAAAAGGGGCTATACGCATTCTCGCAGCTGCTTGCATGGATACGCTTCTGTACGTACATGCACAGACTTGGCTCCTTTGAAAATTAAGCGATCGCTGCATATAGCCCCATCTTGCACAACGCTTCTAAAATTATGGCCCCTTTTGCACTTTAGCCGACGATATCCTTTATGTCTTGATGTTCAATTCATCAGACTGTTGCTATCGTCGCCTATGAACTTCAGACTATTTTATGTTATATCACGTCGTAATTTCGTAAAATTGTGTCAGTATTTATTTATACTAATACACTACTCGCTGTCTGCAAAAATCAATGGAGTTCATTCAATAATCGAATAATCTATACAAAAAAACATATGACCGACTTATGTCTTATTTGTTCGTGAACAGAGTTTTAATAATAATCATTATTGTTACTTCACAATTTATTTGGTACAAAATTATTAAATGCAATAATTCAAGAACAGTTAACAGTAGATTATGGCTGAAAAGTTTGTGAAGCCTATGCGCTGCCCATAATATCTCCCCAAAGTTCATCATCATCGTCATCATCTGCTTCGTCCTCAGAAGACTTGGCTGGAGAATTATTGATTTCATTATTCACTGGTAGTGGTGTATTATCTAAGTTCTGGGACACGATTTTCTTTCCAAATAATTTTTCATATTCTTCTATACTTCCTATAATAGGTACATCCGGCTCATCCAGTTTGGTAGCCAAGGGTTTACTAGGTTCAGCTTTGGTCGCTGGTTCCTTAATCTGCTTTTTCTTGTCTGAACGCATTTTATTTCTTACTTTCCCACACATTTTCGTAGAATTGACCAGCTTTTGTACTTTCTTACTAGAGTACCACCTTTCATACCAAGTTATAGGGGTTGCTTCATCTGGATACTCCGACAAGGGCTCAGCATCATCGGGATATTCATTTATAGGCTCAGCACCATCAGGATATTCACTTATAGGCTCCGCATCTTCAGGATATTCACTTATATGCTCATTCTCTGAATATTGCAAGTTAGGCTGATCTCCGTCGGGATCTTCCGTTCTGGGACTCGGATCATTTGGGTAGTCTGCCGGAGGAGGCATGTTAATATTTAGAGCTTCGTCGTCGTCAACCTCATCGTAGTCAAGATCATCATCTACATTAGGTAGAGTTATGGTTATTTTTTTAAACTTTATCGGGCCTTTAGCAGGTACTGAATCCATGATAGCCGGCTGTTCACTTTTTGTGGGAGGAGAGGTACTACTAATGCCCTGGACTTCCACAGCATCGTGATCTTTCGAAGTCGCTGCATTGTTTTCTGATCTATTCTTAGGAGATGACCACGAAGGAAGAATCACTTTCTCCAGATCGTCATTTCCGCTTAACTCACCCTCTTCTGACTCTGAAACTGACTCTAACTTCGCTGGTGATTTTATGGGCGAAGAAGTTACCGTGTTTTCGACTCCAGTCTGAAATTCATCCTCAGATTCGATATCAGATCCGTGATTACTATATCGTGCATTATTTTGCACCGTAATACGTATGTCACCTAGATTGGATTCTTCCAAGTGACGTTTATTATTACGAAATTTAGAGCTACGGGAAGAAGTCTGGAACACAATTTCTCCCTCCTCTTCCTCAGAATATTCATCTCCTTCATAACGATTACTACTAGGAGATTTTGACTGCGCACTATCTGCGTTATTCGGATTGTCAGGCTCCGCTTCAGTAATAATATCATCAGCAGGCATTAGAACATCGTCAGGATTGCCATAATCCAAGTCGTCTTCGACATCAATACTGAGCTCAAACTTAGAATCGGAGTTAGAAGTAGCAGGTTTAATAGAATTTGTAATCGCTTCTTCCTCTGAACAACTATCGTCACTACTAATTGAATCTTTCTCATCACTCTGCACGTCGGACAATGAATTTTCTTCAGCCTTTTTAGAACTTCCCACCGAATCCGACCCAATTAAGGAAACGGTACATTGGGGAGGTGAAGGGATTTTTTGTTTCGGTGAGACTATTGGTGTTGAAGTTACAGCTATGGGCTCTTTGGGCTTTTGAACTGGCTGCTCTGAACTCGAACTAGAACTAACTTTTGCTTGGCTATTGGTCACAGTAGTAACATCTTTTGAAGTTTCGTTATCGTCAAAAACGTCATCCAAATTGTTACTTCCAAAACCTTGAAACTTCAGCAGAGCCTTGATGGCTTTGGCTCGGTACTCAAGCTCTAATAACTCCATCAATGTACGCTCACCTGGAACCACCGGCTGTTTCTGCGGTTCTTCTTTCTCAGATTTTTTCTTTTCCTTCCCCAATTTCTTAGACTTCTTAGATTTCTTGACTTTACCTTTAGACTTCAATTTAGTCTTACTTGTTCCTTTTACTTTTTTAGAATCAGCCACTGGAGAGGCGGGGTCAGTTTTTTTCGATTTTTTCTTCTTCTTCTCTTTCTTTTTTTTCCCTTCCTTTAATGCTTTGGTCTCCTTTGTATGCTTTGGACTATCATCTTCATCCAGATTTTCTTTTTGAATAGATTTTTTAATCTTCTTTTTCAGCACCGAAACTGGTATAGCAACTTCTCCCTCAGTCTCTGAACTCTTTCGTTTAGTAGCATGTCTATTTTCACTATACTGTGACCGCTTCGATTTTGATGGCTCCGAATTTACGCGACCCTCAATTATATCGACTATTCTTAGCGTATCTATCTTCTCCAACTCCTCCAAACAAAGCGATTTCAGCTCAGTATAATCAATGCCTCGAAGAGAAGCAGGGATTGTAGACTCTAACTTGTGACCCCTTAAAATGCTGAAGGCTTCTTCTATGAGCCTTTTCCTGTTGGATGCATAGTGAGAGAGCGGGAATATCTCACGACTAAGGTCTTCTTCCTCTATATTCATAGTGGACTGCAAGAGCTGCTTTAATGTTCACTATATTCAATCAAGCCCGTAATCTCCTCTCTTCCCTTCTCATTTCATCCGTCCTCGGTCTGTCTGAATCACATAAAATGAAATCCTCAAAACAATCATAAAACTTATAACTTAATTTTCCAACAAAACTAACCACATTAATGGAGACAAATTTCGACGAGGGGTCAGTAGGCCAATAAGCTACATCACGATATTGTTAGCAATTTCATTTTGAAAGCATCTGTCCCTTATCTGCCATTTTAAAAGCTGAGTCAATAATGAAAAACAAAAAAAATAATAATTTTAATTTTTCAAACACCCTACATTTCCCCCAAGAAAGCAAAAAATCAAACGAAAACTTCAAGTGAATCCGTCGTTACAAATTACTATGTTCAACGTCTTGAAGACTGCCAACGAAAACGTCTACTCTTCGATCATACTCATAGAATGCAAGAATGTGATCAACTCGTCTCACCGGCAACTTAATCTTCAATTTGTTCTTATTTCTCAGATATTTCACGATAACCCAGGGGTCGGGCGCAAATAATCGGTAGTTTTGATGCAAAGGTATTATCAACGACTTTATCTATATCAAAATAATCAAAGCGTATGTAACAACGAGGTTTAATTAAAATTCATCTTTAAGCAAATATATTTTTCATGCATAGCAACCAAAACTGTTAACTTCACAACTATACATAGCTGCTGTAAGCTGTAACTTTATAAGTAAACTTTTCAAGTATCATTTCCCTATTTTAGAGCTAACAGGGAAAATAGGTTAACCGTCTATGCTCAAAGGTAAAAATATTTCAAACATTTGTAAATGTTGAGTGAACATACATCCTTATTCATGCAACTGGAAACTGATATAAAAAGGGTTTGTGATTACAATTTATGATTAATAATTTGTCATTTCTTAAACAGTTTAAGTCAGCCTATCGAATAAAGTAAAAACCATAGTTGAATCAATATATCAATTCAAATTCAAGGGAAGTCTATAGCAGCTGACAAGTATACTTATGTTACGTACGTTCTTTCTTACCTGCCAATTTTTATTGCAGTTTTGGAAAATGCCTTTGACTCGTCACTCACTATAAAGTACGTACACCTTTACCAGATGAAAGCCCTTAAAATTTAGAAATGTTGAAACGTGGTGTTTACTCGGGACAGGACACTCTACACTACTAATCAATATCAGTTGAGACGTTCAGAGCAAATCTTATAGTGCATAGGCATGCAAATGATGGCCCAACGCACACGAAATTCACGGATGAAACCCCCTTAAAGGTTTGTAATTAAAGTGAGGTGATGGGTCATGAAGTCATGATTGAATCAATGATAAAAACTCAAGTCAGGACGGTGGATGATAAATAGCTCGGTAAATATAATCGAAATCCAACCTTCAAGTCTTTTTACTCCTTCGGTGATTATTAATCTCAAGTCTCCAAAGAACTCTTGTAATTTTGTACTAATTTGTACATTACACTATACACTATACACACTGCACTGTGTATATTGTGGTGACTGGTGATCTGTTGCTGTGGTTCATCATTTACTTACACGGAGAAGTAGGTATATAGTTTTAGTACATGCCCTCAGCGAACCGTAGTCGTCGTAAAAACAGAGGAGATACAAGAAAGCCGACCATGAAAAGAGGGTTCACGTTTTGGTAGTGATTACAAAGTTGATGCATACTTTGTGTATTTACATTGATGTAACAAGTACAAGTAAATAACACTGTAAAATAGCTAATAATATTATGAACATATACATAATCTTCAAACATCTTAAAATCCAAGCAGACAAATAACTCGTGAAGGTCCAATCATTTGAATGGAGATTTTGTATGAGGAATCTCTTCTAACCGAGAATAATTCAGTTTAGACAAAATATTCCATCCAGAAAAAGTTGTCTAAAAATTTTTAATCCAGAAATGTTTTGGACCAAATATTTTTTAATTCAGAAATTTTTCGGACAAATATTTTTTAATCCAGAAAATGTTTTGTTCGAGTATTTTTTAATCCAGAAAATTTTTTAATCCACTAAATTTTTTAACTCCACATTTTTTGGAACAAAAATTGTTTAATTTAGAATTTATTGAACAAAAATTTGTTTAATTCAGAAAATTTTTTGTCCGAGTAATTTTTTAATCCAAAAATATTTTTGAACAAATATTTTTTAATCCAGAAAGTGTTTTGTAGAAGGAGTGTTAGTGTTAAGATAGTTACAATTAATTAGTGAGCGAAGAACAGAGTACAGTAAGTATGCAGTACAGTAGGTATTTCTCCAGCTAATTTTCCGTAAACTTCTCCAGACCTGAAATATTAATTATTCTGCAGGGGCTGGAGGTTTTACATTACTAAAATTTTAGCAATTTATAATTTAAAAATCTAAAGTAGGAAGCTCACTTCAAGTCCCACCCCTCTGTATAGACGCGTGTCTCTTCTAGGCGCAACTACCTTTACCTTTGATAGCTTTAAGGAATAATGTATGCTTAGGATGCGGAGTTAGTATTGAGAAAATAATATTTATTTCAAGCAAAGCAAAGCAACGAAAATCAAGAGAAGAGCATAAAGCGTCTACTCTACTCCAAGTCTCAGAACGATCTCTCTTCTTCTTTCTCATTCTCATTTTCTCTTAACTAATCAATTCTATCCTTTAAATGATAAAATTCAAACAAAATAACAAATTCAAACAATTAAACTATTGCTCGGCAACAAAATGTTTTGTCCAAAATTATTTCAAACTGGAAAAAATTTTACCAAAAATATTTCAACTGTATACATATTATGTATGTATATGAATTGTAGAAAAGTAGTACATTCACATAATTCTTCATCCAACGAACATTCAACCGCGAGCAATGTCCTTATGTAACTCGTCAAGCAAAAACGTTTCATCGATTACATTGTTGTCCTAAAAGATAAGAAGAAAACGTAGATGCAGCAGGACTAGCTACCTAATAAATATGCTGCATAACTAAATGTAGGTAACTATAACAGTAATCTTTTAAAAAAATTAATTTTGTTGACCCCCAGACAATTTTATCCGAATCGGACCATATATGCCGAAGTTATAGACATTAGACCGAAATTAAAAAGATTTCAGATAGTCGGATAAAATATGGTATGTGGAGTTTTCAGGCGATTTTAGTGGGGGTGTCTTGTTTCAAATAGTCATTTTCCCGAAAAACCGAAAAAAACCGAAAATCGGTTTTTCGGAAAACTAAGATTAGACACCCCTGCTCATTTTGCCTCAAAAGCTTAAGTTTCAAATTTCAGGTCATTCGGATCATCCAGTACTGAGATATAGCTGTAGCCACCCGGAAATGGGAAAATTCCCCAGCCGGTGACGCATGTAAGGAATTTTTTCATTATTTTTCCTGAACCCTAACCAAGTAACCCCAGCAACAAGAAAAATATTTTGGTCAATTTCTGTACCCTCGGGTAAAGTCGTGATTGGTCCTAGAAATACAAGTTCAAGTTTCAAATACCTAAACTACACAGTTCGAGCAATTATTATTTTTCACATTCGATTAAAATTTCGCCCGTGTTGCAAACAGTAAAATGTTGCAAAAAAATACGACCAATGAAATGCAAGGCAATGACGGCGACTTGGCTTGTTGACAAAAACATGCCGTTTTACTTAATAAACTAGACGTGTAATGTTAAAGGAAGGACGATCTTTGACAATACCTCGTTTCTATGTGATGCTATTGAAGAAAGCACAGAGGGCGCTTTAATATGCCTCGATCAGGAAGCTGCCTTTGACAACAAACTGAGCCAATATGTTGGAAGTATTTCTAGCATTTGGATTCCCGATGTATATAATTATTGCAGTGATGCTTCTTTGCAATGTAACAGTAATAAATGTGAAAGTAGGCCGTTAAACTTCACTGCGTACATATATGTTTTCCGTGGTATCAAGCAAGGTGACCCT
Organism: Spatulosminthurus flaviceps; assembly: GCA_034693705.1. Taxonomy (NCBI): domain Eukaryota; kingdom Metazoa; phylum Arthropoda; class Collembola; order Symphypleona; family Sminthuridae; genus Spatulosminthurus; species Spatulosminthurus flaviceps. The sequence continues at coordinate 19,937 of JAQFXU010002446.1, forward strand.
ATTGCTGCAATTATATACATGCTATGTGCTGAGCCGTACTTACACAAGTTAAACTCGAAACTTTCAAAGAAAGGGAACAGTCCTTTTGTCCGTTTACCTTTAACGTATTTAAGCGCATTTGCTTACGACACCCATGTATTGGCCCAAAATGAAGAACACATTCTAATAATTGAAAACGAAACCCTTTTATATCTCCAGTATTCTGGAGGTAAATTAAACAGAAACAAGTGCTCAGCGTTGTTACTTGGATCATGGAAACATAAACACCCTAATATAAATTTTCCAATAATAAACGCTGGAGTCAAGATATTGGGTTTATACGTGGGTGATACAGACTACATGCAACAAAATTGGGAAAACATTCTGGTGAAAGTGAAACTCCATTTCTACGACTCAAAATAACCCGAGGCAAATCTCTTCCTGAAAGCCCAAAAACTTAATACCTTTTTACTATCCATAATTTGGTATGTTTTTAAAAAAAGGGATAATATTAAAAGATCAGCAAAATGATTAAAATGTTCAACAAATCGCCCTGCAGCAAATAATATTCATTTCCTTAGCAAATTGACTAAACAATCAGCAAAATGACTAAAATGTTCAGCAAATTGTCCTGCATCAAATAATATTCATTTCCTTAGCAAATTGACTAAACAATCAGCCAAATGACTGAACTATCAGCACATTGACTAGACACTCAGTAAATTGACTAAACTATCAGTAAATTGACTAAACTATCAGCAAAATGACTAGACACTCACAATGGTACCTTGGTTCATGATACGCACCGATCTTAACGAGCAAGGGCTCTTTGAAAAGGTATTTTGAAGGACATT